>PVIC010018067.1:0-32000 GCA_004025085.1 Thryonomys swinderianus
AAGGACCTGAGTTCGATCCCCGGTTACCACATATAATGCTGGGCGTGGTGGCTCACGCCTGTAATTCCAGCACTCGGGAGGCAGAGACAGGAGGATTGCTGAGTTCGCGGTGGCTTGCCTGGGCACCATAGTGAGCTCAGGGCCAGCCTGAACTACAAAGCAAGACCCTGTCTCCAAAAAGCAAAAAAAAAAAAAAAAAATCAGAGCTAATTGAAGTGTACACCTTTAATTCCAGCACTCAGGAGGCTGAAGCAGAGAGAACTACTGTTAAATTTGAGGCCAACCTTGGCTGTATACTGAGTTCAAGATTACATAGTGAGACCTTGTCTCAAACAAACAAACAGAAAATCAGATGTAAGCTCACTGACCATTTGATTTGTATTATTTTTCTTTTTCTTTTCCTCTTTTTTTTTTTTTTGAGACAGGATCTTGCTTTGTACTTCAGGCTGGCCCTGAACACACTATGTAGCCCAGGCTAACCTCGAACTCACAGCAATCCCCCTGCCTCTGTCTCTTAAGTGCTGGGATCACAGGCATGAGCCACCACTCCTGGCCTGTTTTGTTTTTTGAGAGAGGATATAGCTCTGTAGTTCAGGCTGGCCTTCAAGTCACCATATAGCCTAGGTTGGCCCTGAATTTTGGGTCAGTCTTCTGTGCTGGGATTATAGGCATATACTGCCCCACCCTACATTTTGCCACTTTCTGAAGCAGTTCTGGAAGTCCTTTTTCATCTTTATGAGGTATGTAAAAAGATAAGTGAATTCTGCTGCTGAGTATCATCCTTTAGAAAGATAGGTTCATAAAAACCTTGTGTACTTTATTCACTGTTTCTGGTACCTGTTGTTTCTGGCTCTTCCCCAAAGTCAAATGAAAGGTAAGTGTTTTGAACTAATACAGTCTTTAGGGTAGCCACTACAGCACAACTAAAGAAACTCTGAGAAGTGAAACGTCTAGAATTGCTTCGGATAGTAACAAGAATAGCAGGATAAGTGTTTGAAACAATGAGGAATGCTTTGAGGAGGATTAGTGGCATGATGATGTTTTATTGTTGTTTTGTCTGGTACTAAGGGTTGAATTCAGAATCTTACTCTTGCAAGGCAGGCGGGGTACAACTGAGCTAAATCTCTGGCCTAACAATGTATTTTTTATTGTGAAATTTTAAAAAATTTAAACATTCACTGCATTTTTCTAAAATCACACTATATATTTGAGAAGATGATGTTAAGCCAGGCAGGTAGCACACATTTTTAATTCCAGTAGTCTGGGAGGCTGAGGCAGGAGGATGAGAAATTTGAGGTCACTCTGAGCAATTTATTGATTTAATAAGTTTATCTCCAAAAAATGGGGGGCATGATGGGGATGTAACTCACTGTGAACACCTTAAATTCAGTACCACGAAGAAAAAAGTCTTTGAAGAGTTTATTCATATTTGATGTTAACCTGGTTTGATAATAAAAATTGATTTACTCCCTCCTCTTTTTTTTTTTTGCATATAAAAACTATACTCAGTGTAGGTCTAGGCATTTAGCCCAGTGATTCCAGCGCCTGCCTCACAAGCACCTGAATTTGGTCCCTAGTATCAAAGAAAAAAACAACTATTCTCATGTACAATGAATATTATTACTGTCCTAAAATTCACCTATTAATAAAGCAGTGGAGGAGAAAAAGGAAGTATCAGATTTCTGGGGAAGATGCTTTGTAGATTTCTGACACTGTTGAATATAATTATATATTATGTGGTTAGTTTTTGTTTTTTGTTTTTTTTGAGACAGGGTCTCACTTTGTATTTCAGGCTGGCTCTGAGCTCACTATGTAGCCCAGGCAAGCCTCGAACTAAGCGATCCTCCTGTCTCTGCCTCCAGAGTGCTGGGATTACAGGCGTGAGCCACCACGCCCGGCACTGTGGTTAGTTTTTATCAAAATCTCTTTTTGAGTGATTGAGCTCTGGTTTAGAATGCTAATATTATGGCTTTTCTTAAGTTCTAGGTTATGGTTTAGAATGCTAATATTATGGCTTTTCTTAAGTTCTAGGTTATGTGTTTAAACTAACAGTGTTCAAAATATTAGTTGTATTTTGGGAAAATCATGGCTGCTTAACTGAAATCCCAAAGATGCAGACAACCCAAACCAGTAACTTTCATTTGGTTTGTTTGAAGTATTTTGAACTATAACTCTGTAAGTGGATTTTTGTATTTAAATTTTTTGATACATGATTTTATTAGAAAAATGTATATTTTTGTTATGAGTTCACAGAGGGAGAGATGTTTGTTTTTTAATATGTAATCAGATTCCTTACTATTACTGTGTAGTAGGAAGTAAGTATTCTTGAGTTATCCCAGGATGTTTATTTTCTCTCAATCCCTTCTATCAACCATCTACGCCCTAAACTCTTTCACAATTATGGAATCATATCCAATTAATTGCTTAATAATTGAGAGAGAGAAATGAAAACAGTAAAAGAGTGTTTGTTTGATCCAGATTGTATACTTACAATGTCTTAAATCATCAATTGTGGGAATTTTCATGCTCTGAGAAATTGTACTTTGAAATGTATTAAAAACAAAGTTTGAATAGTGTTGATCTGAGAATTTGTTTTTGATTTGGTGTTTTGTAATTAGTTTCATTTAGTGATTTGATCTGAAAATTTAAGGCTTTTGGATTTTTTTCCAGGGGGGATTTTTTTTTTTTTTTTTGACACAGGGTCTTGATAATGTAGTTCAGTCTGTTCTTGAATTCATTGTGTAGCCCAGGCTGGTATTGAACTTGCAATTGTCCTGCTTCAGCCATCACACTTGGTTTAAAGTTTGACTATACTGTGGAAGATCACAGGTGGTTTCATAACCTTATATCTGACTATTTTTGACTATTAATTTGTGGGTTATATTATCTTTGTGTTTTATTGTTATCAAAATGTCGCGTCAAATATGATTTCTTCCAAATGAATTGCTCACTTAATCTTACTTCCTTTTTAGGATTCCGGTTGCACCAAATTGAGGCTTTTTAAACAACAAATACAAACACACTACAATTAGAACATTAATAAAAGTTGACATTGGTTTGGGTTAGGATTCAAAGTATTTCTTAAAAGTTGTAAAGATAAAGGGCCTGGAGATTTAGCTCAGTGGTTCTAGCCCCTGCCTCACAAGCGAAAGGTACTGTTTGATCCCGGTCACCACATACAATGCTGTGCGTGGTGACTCACTCCCATCAGCCATCAATACCACATACCACAGTGCCAGGCATGGTGGCTCATGCCTGTAATCCCAGCACTTGGGAGGCAGAGACTGGAGGATTTTTTGCCGAGTTAGAGGCTTGCCTGGGCTATATAGTGAGCTGAGGGCCAGCCTGAACTACAAAGCAAGTCCCTGTCTCAAAAAAAAAAAAAAAAATTGCAAGAATAATGTTCACTTAAAAAATTTTTTTTTTTTTTTTTGAGACAGGGTCTCTCTTTGTAGTTCAGGCTGGCCCTGAGGTCACTATGTAGCCTAGGCAAGCCTTGAACTCCATAATTCTCCTGCCTCTGCCTACCAAGTGCTGGGATTACAGGTGTGAGACACCACACCCAGCCATTTAAAAAGTGTTTGTAATACTCTATTTTATAAAAAAAAACAAAAACATCTTTTTTATCCAGTCTAGAGTTGATGAGCAAAATGGAGTATTACTCTGCCATAAAGAAGTATGAGATTAAATCATTTATACTCAAATGAGCATACCTTCAGGACATACTCATAAGTGAAATAAATAGGTCACAGATGTGTAAATATTGGATATTTTCTATTATGAGAAACTGAAGTTATAAATGTATTCTAGAATGCATGATTGATATTGTGAAATAGTAAATATTCAAAGGTTAATGGGGTTTAGGGGTAAATAATGAAGAAAGAAAAGAAGGTTAAAAAAAGGAAACAATGGTTGTGTATATAGATAGGGCTTGGGGGAGGTAGCGTGGGTAGGGGAAAAATGAGTTGTGTCATATACTGTTACAAATTCTCAATGTGGAGTGTAAATGTGATATGTATATATAATGTACCAATAAAATGTACCAATTAAAAAAAAAGTTTTTGATCCTGGCTGTAATTGTGTAGATTTGAATATGAACTGATTTTTGAAATTGATAACATCTTAAAGTTGATCAGGATCTGTACTATTTTGCTTATAATGTACAGTACTTAAGGATATGTTTTATTCCATCTTTCTGTGTGGTATATTTTCAGTGGTTATTGATTTTATAAGTGATAACCTTTATGGTTTCTTTTATTAACAGAATTCTACTTGGTCAGAGTCGTGATGGCATTGTGTTCAGCACTGATGACTATTTTCACCATCAAGATGGTTATAGGTATAATGTTAATCAACTCGGTGATGCCCATGATTGGAACCAGAACAGAGGTTTGTTTTGGGCCAGATCTCCTGGGATGAATATTTAACTAGGAATCAGAAAAAACCTAGTTTTATTCTTAAATTAGACTTTTACCAGTGCAATGACATTTAAATGGCTTTGAGTTCAAATTTCTTTTATAAGAGATGATTAATAACTACTTATCTTCTTCCTGATCGAGGTTGTTATGAGAATCAGAGCATTTTGTACATTGTAAATAGTACACCAGTATAAACTGGTAAAAAAATACAGGTATGAGATGTTTGATAGGCTTTATTTTATACCTCATGAATAAATTGAAGTTATTTTTCTTGAGATTTTGATAATGTTTTCCAAATCTTAATAATATGATGTGAGTGAATATTAAAAATTTTCATCCTTGACACTTACATGAGAAGCCTACTTAATAATATTTCATCGCCAGGCATGGTGGCTCATACCTGTAATGCCAGCACTTGGGAGGCAGAGGCAGGAGGATTGCTGTAAGTTTGGTGCTAGCCTGGGCTACGTAATGAGCTCAGAGTCAGCCTGGACTACAAAGTGAGACCCTGTCTCAAAAATAATAAATAAAAAAAAAAACATTTCATCATGAGCAGTGGTTCTTAGCCCTCGCTGTACTTTTGATTCACTTAAGGACCTCTTAAGAAAACTCGTCCTTGGGCCGGAGGGTTAGCTCAGTGGTTCCAGCACCTGCCTCGCAAGCGCAAGGTCCTGAGTTCGATCCCCGGTAACCACATAAAATGCTGGGCGTGGAGACACGCGCACCAGCAATGAACACCGCATACCACAATGCCAGACGTGGTGGCTCACGCCTGTAATTCCAGCACGCAGGAGGCAGAGACAGGAGGATTGCTGAGTTCGCGGCTTGCCTGGGCTCCATAGTGAGCTCAGGGCCAGCCTGAACTACAAAGTGAGACCCTGTCTCAAAAAAAAAAAAAGAAAAAAGAAAACTCGTCCTTGTGCTTGAGCTGATTTAATTGATTTGGACTGAGGCCGAAGGTTTGGTGATTTTTTTGTTTTTTTAAATCTAATGTGTAGTCAGGCTTGAAAATCAGTGGTTCAAAATTTTGTAAATAAATGTATATTCCATGTTATTTTTTAATGCATTAATGATTAAATAATAGGAATTTTAAACTTAGATTGGAGAGAGTATAATGCATCTCATAACCATCACACTGAATTATCAGTTACCAGAACCTTATAATGTAGGCAGTATATCTTTTATTTTTATTACCCTTTTTAATTTGCTGAAGAATTTAAAAGCAAGTTCTAGACATCACACTTTATACATTTCTAGTTAACCTTTTTCTTAACAACATCTTGTTTAACTGCAGAGCTGTTATTTAACACTAATAATTTCTTAGCATTGTATAACCCAGTCTGTAATCAGATATTCCATCTTGCTTTAATTTCTTTGTTTCAATTAGAATCCAAAGTCCACAAAATAGCTTTAATTTGTTTCTTTTAATTATATGAATATTTAGCAGTTTCCCCTTTTTAAATCCTGACACTATTATTGTACTTTTTTAGATTGTAAACTGTCATTGTCTTGGTAGCTCTTTAATTTGCTTTTTCTTATATTTTCTGTAAGTGGAAATTGACTGTATACTGGAAGTTGGATTAGGTTTGACCTTTTTGAGGAGCAAGAAGAGTTAGGAATGAGAAAATGTTTGGTTGTGCCACTCTTAGCAATGATAAAGCTGATAAGTAACTTCCAGGGGAAGTTCTGTTCTTCCAAGTTCCCTATCAACCTTAATCCACTGGATTTATCCATCAGTAAATCAGGTGATTTCTTAAAATGGTGGTTTTTCTAAGACCCTCGTTCCTTCCATGTGTAGTAGCTAGAATTCTTCCAGAACGAACTAGCTTCCAACTAAAGCTATAGTAGGCAGCTATGAAGTATTGAGGAAAAACTGGGATTGCTTTTCTTCTTGATTATCAATTTTTAGAGTAAAAATTTTCAGTAAGGATATTTTTGAGTCAAAATTTTCACTCTATTACAGTTTACAGTTTCACAGGAATGCTTAATGTATGGTAAGTCTGACTAATAAGCAAGTTTGATCATTCCTTATCTAAAATTCTGAAATCTGAAATGGTCCAGAATGTGAAACTTTATGAGTATTCCATTGTCATTCAGAAAGTTTCAGCTCGAGAGCATTTTGCATTTCAGAGTTTTCAAATAGGGAATGTCTAACCTATAGTCTTGCAGTATACCAAAACCTGAAAATTTCTGAAATCTGAATACTTGTGTTCCCAAGCATTTCACATAAGAGATATCTATATTGGTTGTATGACTTTTAGGATTTTTCCAAATATGTTTGAGGATGGCATAAAAATGTCAATTCTTTTTGTAGTTTAATGCATAGAACATTGTTGAACAGCTCAAATAATAATGATGTTATAGTTCCAAGTGTTTGGAATTATTGGTTGCTCTTTTGTTGTTAAGGCCTGGCTGTTTTTTTATTTTTTGACTAAGGATTTTTGCCAAGTTGTCCAACTAGTCCTGCATTTGCCATCCTTTTGCCTCAACCTCTTAAGTAACTGGGATTATAGGCATGTACCACACTGCCTGTCTTCATTAGACGTTTTGGTAGTTATAAACATATTATTCAGGACATAAATTACTCTTTTCAGTATTTACAGAGTAGCTTTAGATTCCAGTTACCATTCTGAGAAAATTTGTTTTCTTTGTTTATTATTTGAAGAACCCTAATTTTTATTTTATTTCTGGTACTAGGGATCGAACTCAGGACCTTTTACTTGCAAGGCAGGCGCCAGAACCACTGAGCTAAATCCCTAGCCCAAATCTTAATTATTTTATAGTTTGAAAATGTCTCTAAGATGTCATTCGCTCTTTAAGAGTGTGGTATTAATTTGCCTAACAGAACCATTCTTGCCGGACATGGTGACTCATTCCTATAATCCCAGCATTTGAGAGGCAGAAGCAATGGCTTGCTGTGAGTTTGAGGTTAGTCTGGGCCACATAGTGAGTTCAGGGCCAGCCTGAACTACAAAATGAGACCTTGCCTCATAAAACTAAAAAAAAAAAAAAAAAAAAAAAAAAAAAGGAAAAGAAAACCATTCTTGTTTGGCATTCAAACATTGTTTCCTTAGGAGCTCTTGTCTTGGAGAGCTGCACTTGAAGTGTGGTATTGGATGGTGACTATTCATGGAAAGGGGATAATCTCCCCATACATAAAACAAAGATTTATTTGGTTAATAAGTATTCCTCTGGAATATAGCTCCTTGAATGGATAAGTCAAACTGTCAATTTTAGGAAAATTATTTACTAAAACATCTTTCCTCTGGTACCAGGGATTGAACTCAGGACTTTGTGCTTTTTTTTGAGACAGGGTCTTGCTTTGTAGTTCAGGCTGGCCCTGAGCTCACTATGGAGCCCAGGCAAGCCTCCAACTCAGCAATCTCCTGTTTCTGCCTCCCAAATGCTGGGATTACAGGTGTGAGCCACCACGCCCAGCACTGTGGTATGTGGTATTGATTGCTGGTGGGCGTGAGTCACCATGTCCAACATTGTATGTGGTTACCGGGATTAAATTGAGGACCTTGCGCTTGCAAGGCAGGCACTGGAACCACTGAGCTAAATCTCCGGCCCAGGACTTTGTGCTTTTGAGGCAGGCTTGGTGCCACTGATTAAATCCCTGGTCCTATTTACTAAAACTTTTTAAGTGGGATATATATGATCACTGTTTGTGATTGGAGATAGAACAGGGAGAGATGATAGATAGCATCTTGTTGCTAGCAGCAAGCCAGCACTAGTTGAAAATACCTATTACTAAACTGGTTTCTGAAGTTTTTATATTTAGAAACTTATTTTCTTTTTTTGGAGACAGGGTCTCACTTTGTAGTTCAAACTGGCCCTGAGCTCACCATGGAGCCCAGGCAAATCTCAAACTCACAGCAATCCTCCTGTTTCTGCCTCCCAAGTGCTGGAATTACAGGCATGAGCCACCATGCCAGGCTTAGAAACATCTTTTCCCAATAAATATTCTTCTCATAGTCATTACTCCTTAACATTTAGAATTTTGTCTCCCTTAGATACGTGTATAAATGTTTTTAGTATGTTGAACTTAATAGTTTAAATTCTAAGTCCTGGGGCTGTGACTATAACTCAGTGGGAGAATGTTTGTCTAGCAAAGAAGAGGTCTGCCAAACAAAGGGCATTCTAAGTCCTAAGAAAACATTCCTATCACTGCATTTTGCCTTGACCTTTTACATTTTATGAGAAGTTCATAACTATTTTTCCTGAGGTGTGTATCTACTGTTGTCATTAATAATGGTTTTCTGTGAGTGATTCTGGCCTTGGAATTGGGGGATGTTAGTGAAATTCCATTTTCCTTCCACAACCCCTTTGAAAGTAATAGTCCTAAGAAATCCACAATCAATTGAGCTATGGTATTTAAAATATATATATGGTATATATTTTCTGGTAAAAAATAATAAATGTGTAACATTTTAAATATATACCCTTCTTATTTCAAAAGCATGAATGTTCCCATTTACAGGTCCATATTTAAAAATATGTTAGTAAATCTTCCTTCTCCCTCCATATTTTGTTCCAATTTTAGTATATGTTCTGTCTAACTGAGCCCTCCTTCCATATTTTGAACTAATTAAGATAAAATTTGACTGTTGCCTCAGAACTTGATATTTTCATCTAACACTGACTTTGTATGTGTCAGTAAAGCTTTACCTCTCCTCATACTCAGTCTGAGTCTGTTGTAAATTTTTCCATTCTCTCCTCTACTTCCTGTAAATGAAATTTAGCTCTGGCTTGAAGGCTTTTTTAGCTGTGAATGAATAAAATGAAGTGTTCTCAAAATGTCTTTTACAGCTAGTTTGTCAAAATCAGCATCCAGGGTAGAGAATATACATGGCATTGCTTATGTCTTGTAACTCCCTTTTAAGATACTGGAGCCCTTGTCTTTTTTCATGGCATTGAGTCAAGAGATTATACAGTTTGTGTTTTAAATAAATTGTAGAATAATTTTTGCTGAGTATTGAAATTTTACTTTGTATATTTTAATAGTTCTATTTTTATATTTTTAATTACAGCAAAACAAGCTATCAATCAGGGGAGATCACCAGTTATAATAGACAACACTAATACACAAGCTTGGGAAATGAAACCATATGTGGAAATGGTAAAAATGAATCTATTTTATTCATGTCAGTTTTTTTCTTATTCTGAAATTTTGGTCTAATTTGATCTTTATTAAAAACATTTGTCTTTGTTCTAAAGAAATTTCTTGATTTGCTTAGATTTTTAAAAATTGGGAATGGCATACTAAGGAATATGCTCATTTTGGTATTTATTCCTGGTCCTGAGGAAAATAATTGGGGTTTATCAGTTATGCTGCCTTAAAATTTTCATAAATAATATTATTTTATAAAGTAGAATTTTTCTTAGTTGAGGACATTTAAAAGTATTGTCTAAATGAAGCTATGTCCGAACTTTATAAATGCTATCTTCTTTTTACTTTAAGAACTATTGTCTGGGTTTTTGTTTTCTGCCTTTCCTTTGTATAGGCCATAGGAAAAGGATACAGAGTAGAGTTTCATGAACCTGAAACTTGGTGGAAATTTGATCCTGAAGAATTAGAAAAGTAAGGCACTTGTTTTTTTTAATTGTTTAATTGAATCCTCCCCATTTCCCTTTTGGCTTTACCTATATACATGGTTAATTTCCTTCCTTGCTTTTGCTTGTCATCTTTGTTACTTATGTGTGGGACTTACTGTTGCTTATTTTCTGTTAGGAACATTGACAAGTGTTTTATATGCCTCACTTTGTTAAATTTTATTAAATTTTCTTTGTTAAACATGTTTCATTTTGTTTTGTTTTTTGTTTTTGGTACTGGGCATCAAACTCAGCACCTTGTGCTTATGAGGCAGGCGCAGAAACCACGGAGGTAAATCACTGTCCCTATTTCTTACTTTTAATGAGATTCACAGTTCATAATTATTGAATGTAGGCCAAGAAACTTCTAAGGGTAAAATTAGGATTTTTCCCACAGTGTTTAGCTAAACCACTTTGTTGTATTTTCCATCCACTTTCATCTCCATGTTTTAGGCATATAGTCAGGTTTTTTTTTACCTTCATGCTTTCATGAAGGTAATCATGCTTTTCCCCCCCCCCATTTTTACTACTGTAGATCCATAACCCCTTGCCAAGATCCTTAGAATTAGTGTTTCTTGAAGTTCAGATTCTTTGGATTTTAGAAAGGAGTGTATTTAGAAACAGTGTATTTATGTAGTTGTAACACTCCTGCCTGAGTTTGGGGCATAGTTAAATCTTCTAATATTTCTGTAGCAAACAGTGATTATTCAGTCTAAGTAAATAAGAAAGATTGTGTACAGTGTAATGTTAGTTTTAGTAAATTGTGTTGCCAAATGATTACAAGTCTGGTTAGGTTTCTTGTCATCTGAATTAACAAAGTTTTTTTGTGTGTGTGTGAGACAGGGTCTCGCTTTACAGTTCAGACTGGCCCTGAGCTCACTATGTAGTCCAGGCAAGCCTCAAATTCAGCAGTCCTCCTGCCTCTGCCTCTCAAGTGCTGGGATTACAGGTGTGAGTCACCATGCCCAACATTGTAGCATGTGGTACTGATTGCTGGTGGGCATGGCATTGTGGTATGTGGTTACCAGGGATTGAACTAGGGACCTGGTGCAAGCACTGGAACCACTGAGCTGAATCTCCAGCCCACAAAAAAACAGTTTTTACAATTCAGTAAAGTTCACAAATTGTGATGAAAGGTTGTGAACTTCTGGTACTTTTTCAGTCCTGGTTATCTATGTTTACTTTTATCCATCTTTCCTCATTCATTGTGTTCCTATCTTTACTTTCACCACTCCCTTTGCTAATACCTTATTGTAGTGTAATTTGCAATATACCTTACAGTTCACTCATTTAAAATACACAATTCAGTGGCTTTCAGAGTATTTGCAGGGTTGTGCAGCCATTACTATTTGTTTATTAAGCTGTTTTTTACTTCCATTGTAGTTATCATCTAGTTTCAAACTGTTCTTTCTTTTCTTTTTTTTTTTAACCTGACTTGGTGCTAGAGAATGAACCCAGAACCTTATACATGCTAAGCACATACTGAGCAATATCCTAATCTTTAGGCAAATACTCTATATATGGGCTTCAACTATTTTCTTTCTCCCTGGCCTTTCATTCTTTTTCATTCTATTTTCTTTGTCTTTCTGATTTGAGTATGTGTTTATATATTGGTAGATATATATGTTAACATCTGATATTATTTGCCTGCCTTACTATTTGTCACATTTGAGATGGAAAAGACAAATTTTAAAACAAAAATTATTAGAGTTGTGCTTAATAAATGAGTGATTAAATTATGTATAGTTATGGTTTCATTTATATTTGAAGGGCTTTTTAATTTCTTTTTTTGTTTTTTGTTTTTGAGACAGGGTCTTGCTTTGTAGTTCAGGCTGGCCCTGAGCTCACTATGTAGCCCAGGCAAGGCTCCAACTCAGCAATCCTCCTGTCTCTGCCTCCCGAGTGCTGGGATTACAGGCATGAGCCACCACACCTGGCACTGTGGTATGTGGTACTGATTGCTGGTTGATTGTTGGTGGGCGTGACTCACCACGCCCAGCATTGTATGTGGTTACTGGGATCGAACTCCGGACCTTGCGCTTGCAAGGCAGGCGCCAGAATCACTGAGCTAAACCTCCGGCCCGCTTTTTAATTTCTTTATTGGAAGTGATACATTATTTGAAAAGATAATGTTTCTTTTGTGGTCCCTTTTTATGAAAAATGAATTGACCATAAATCAAGAACTGTAGTTTAAGTTTAAAATATTTTCCTGTTTTGCATGTCCAAGTTACAAATCATTTGTTGTCATAAGCTGATGTACATAAAAGTTCATAGAATATACGTGCACAGCTTAACAAAGTTCTTATACCATGATTATACAGTTAATCATGATGAGAACATCATCAGTATCTCAGAAGCTCTTCATGTTCCTTTTCCCAATTATTTTTAATCCTGTAAAGCTAATCACTGTTTTGACTTGGTAATTCTCTTTTTTTTTTTCTTTAAGTTTTACCGTATCAGCTTCTGGCTATCATAATTTTTTTGGGGGAAGTCTTTTATATATACATATATATAGTCATACATGATATATTGTGTCTTTGGTATTGTCAGAGAAATCCAAACTGTTGTATATCTAATAAGTTAACAATGAAAATGATAAATTCTTTGAATTTACTATAAACTGTCCTAAAATAACTTCTGAAATGTGTATTTTATCTTGTTAAAGTTTCTGTTTAGTTCTTGTGCAATTTAAAAAAAAAATCTCGTTTTCTTTATTTTTTAAAACTGCTTGAGTTTTTAATTAAAAGGAAATGTGCTCAATAGGCTCAGTGAATAAATCTTGTGAAGAAGGCATATCAACATTTTGCTGTTAGCATATGTGAACATCATTGTACAAATGTAAATGAAATTCATCTAATGTTTATTTGTGCACTGTTATTTAGACTCTATATTCTGTTACTAACATAATTGAATCTCTAAGTCTGTATATTCCAAAAGAAGAGAAGATTTAAAATCCTTTTCTTTTTTGGTAGGAGAAATAAACATGGTGTGTCTCGAAAGAAGATTGCTCAGATGTTGGATCGTTATGAATACCAAATGTCCATCTCAATTGTAATGAATTCAGTGGAACCAACACAGAAAAGCACACAAAGACTCCCTCCTCCACAGGGAAGCCCGAGGTGGGGAGGCTCTGTAGGCTCACATAATCAAGTCTGTGTTACAAATAATCGTTAAGTTGGCTATTTTCAGTTAACATTTGTTGCTTGCTCTTGAAAAAAATAGTGAGCCTGTCTTAAAGTTTAGTTTAAAATAAAAGACTACATTGCCTTACTAAGGATGTTCCCAGCAAGTTGTTTAAATTCTGAAGTACAAATAAAATTATACAAAATTGTATTTTAAATGCTTTTATAATTTTCTGTGATAAAACTTGGTTATTTTAAAAACCTTGAGTAGTAGAATGGATAGGAACTAAGACTTTATAATTGGATTTTAGGCTAACTTATAGATAATTTTTAATAATTTTTTATAGTTTGTACCTGAGTAAAACTTTTCATGGAACTTAAAATTTTTTCTGCACTGACTTAAATATGAAAGAAATAGCAGCTTATTATAGGTTATTTTAGTTGATGCTCCTACTCATTACACAGGTAAAGTTATATTTCATCATGTTTGTGTGATGAAATTGTTTCTGGGTCATAATAGCATATCAGGTACCTGTAAACAGAATTCACAGCAAATGCTAGACAGATGTATCAATCACCTGGGGAATTTTCTTCATAATAGATATGTATATATGAATGAATGTTTATGACAATATATATTCGTCACCCTTATTAATCCTTCTGCTTATCGCCACACACTTGTACTTCTAGAAGGGATACAGAAGCAAGTCACCACATAGAAAAAACTCCTCAGGTGATTCTCATAGTTTCACTTTGTTCTTTTTTTTTTTTTTTTTTTTGTGAGACAGTGTGCTATCTAGTTCAGGTTGGTCCTGAGCTCACTGTGTAGCTCAGGCAAGCCTTGAATTTAGCATTCCTCTTGTATTTGCCTCCCAAGTGCTGGGATTACAGCCATGAGCCACCATGCCCAGCGAGGGTTTTGTTTTTTGGGTTTTTTTTTTTGGTCTGAGACAAGATCTTACTATGTAATTCAGGTTGTTCTTGAACTCACTGTGTAGCCCAGGCTGACTTTGAACTCATGGCAGTCCCACAGTTTTAGCCTCCTGAGTACTGGGTGTGTCATCTTGCCCAGTGACTGCCATGTAATTCTAACATAGTTTGCACAGTTGCTTAACATTATCATTTTCTTTCACTATGTAGTTTTATTAATGTTCGTTTAAAAATTTTTTTGTAGAGGTGTTTTGTTTGTTTTGAAATAGGGTCTATCTATGTAATTCAGGCTGGCCTCCAATTTGTGGTGATCCTCCAGCCTCAGCCTCCCAAGGGCTGGGATTACAGGTAGATACCACCATGCCTGGCCAGAATGGGTTATTTTAAGAGAAAGTTTAACGACCATGAAATAGCTGATAAAATATATAAAGGAGCATAATAATTTTTAAAAACCAGTTTGTAATTAGCCAGATTTTTTTTCCTAATACAAAGAACAAATCAAACACTAAAGAAATACTTTGCTGTAGTTTCAAGGTTAGACTGTGCCACATAGTTAAAGGCCACTGTGAACTAGAGAGACCCTAACAAAAAAAAATGCCTATTCTAAATCCAGTAATTGTTCCTCATGTGTTTTTTTTACAAACCTTTTGCTAATTTTTTCAACTTTAGTTTCTTCAAAATCTTGATACTACTTTTGAAATTGTGAGCCTGAGAACTAGATACAGTATGTCCAAAAAGTCTTTATTGCATTGCCTTTCGTAAAATAAGAGTGGTTTCTATTTATGTGTACTATTCAGTGCTATTTACATATAGGAATTACCTTGCTTTAACTGGTTTAACATATGTGATGTTTGTATATATTTTTTCATCGTAACTAAATATGAAATAGAACATTCTTACAGTTTGTGTATGTGTGTATATATATTTATATATAGACACATCTTCATACAGTATTTTTTTACATTCTATTAGAATAATACTTTTTGGTATTTGAACTTGTATTTTTCCCAGTGGCTTAGTATGTAAATTAGCACAGTTTGAAAATCATACAAAGAAGACTGAATTGGGGGACAAAAAAAGGAACTATTAGATACACAATGTGTTCTGTTCCCTCTGTTTATAAAACTTGATTTAGGGGTAGTATTTCTTTAAATCTGTAGTTTTTAAAATAACCAATTTTTATTTTGGAGAAGTAAATGATTGCCTTTGCAAGAAACAGTATAAGGAAATATGTTTATCTTAGATAGTAGGTCTAAAATAAATTTCCAGATCTTACTGGCAGTTTCAATTTCATTTCCTGGTACTTCTGCATACTAAGCTGTTAGCATTCAGACATCATTAATCATTACCAATTAATTTTTAAAATGCTTATTTTTAAAAATTTTACAATGATACCTTGGACCATAGACTTCTTTCCACAATTTTAGTTGCATACTGAATTGGATGAATACCCAATCAGTTCTCCCCATAAGGTTAACATTGAATTAACCACTGAATTTGACTTAGTTTTTGTACAATTAGGTTTGTGAACAGAAAGAATTATGGAGAGAATTATTGTGAATTGAGGTACCATTGTAAATGCTTGTGGAAGCAAGGAAATTGATATTCTGAGGGGTTTTTTTTAGGAAAAAATAGATAATATTTCTTCCCAGCATTATGACTAATTGTTTTTTGTCAATGGTGGAAAGTATAAGCAATGATAGATTCTTAAAACACTACTAAAAGACATTTCTTGGTACTAAAAATCTATAAAAATGTGGAATTTATCAGTTTTTTAATCAAAATTTTTTCTTCTATTCTTTTTTTGGGTTTTGGTTTTTGAGACAGGGTCTCACTTACATAGTTCAGGCTGGCCTGGAATTTACTAGATCATCCAGGCTAGCCACAAACTCATGATGATCCTCCTGCCTCTCTGAATGCAGAAATTATAGGCATATGCCACCCTCCTTTTCTTAAGATAAACTGCTTTTGTACGTTAAGTGTGAAAAGTTCATGATTTCAAGGATATGAAATATTTTAATTTTTTTCTGCAGGAATGTTTTCTGATTTTGAAGAAAATTGGTGATTGTCTCTTTGGAAAATGTTGAAGAAATATAGTTGTTAATGCTTTAGTGCCTTGATTAGATAGATTTGTCAGTTATTGAATTTTGATGTAGTGTCTGACACAAATGCAGTAACTTTTATGGGTTAAAGTTGTATTACTTTACTTGCTTTAACATCTGCAACCCACATAGATTAGTACCTCTCTGGAATCGTGACAGACTATTATTTTAGATTTGGTACATGAACCATTCAGAGTAGATTAATTTGGTTGCAGTGTAAAGGCTATGTTTTTAAAGTTCAGTTTTGAGAGTGACAATTTATAAATAAAACTTTTTTCATCAAAATTGTTAGCTGTGTTTTCTAAATTTACTAGGAAAGAGGGATTATATTAGGGGACTGAGAATATCCTGTTTAATGATGGCTTTGTTTTTCTTTACAGATAGGATTGGCATACTAATCTATATTGTCATTACTGTTTGTTATTATCATCATTATTATTTTGTTTGTGATAGTGGAGATTTACCATGGGCCTTCTGCATATTCTACCATGGAACAACATTCCCAGACTTTCTTAAAATTTTATTTTGAGGCATCGTCTAAGTAAAATGCCTAGGCTAAACTTTGCAATCCTCCTGCCTCAGCCTCTGGGATGGCATGTGCCACTGCACTCTTTTAAAGTACCTCCCCATATATATAATATTCTCTTTATCCTAGGATAGTGAAGGAGTAGTCTAAAATTTGTTGAAATAGATCCTAGGAAAGGGATTAGTGATTATCTTGTGTGTCTTACTCCTTTTTTATTTTGGAAAGCAGTGTTTTGATTAATTCAATTTAGTAGATTGAAATTAACAAATACTTTAAGCTTAAGACATCTTTACTTTTCCATGGCTTGTAAATTTCAGCAAATCTTGAAAAGTTTATGGTTATGATTATCTGCAGCTAAGTTCATAAAACCTGTAAAAGAATGCTTACTATTTGTATCCAACATCTTAATATAATGAATGGCATGATTTTTTTTTTTTTTTTTGAGACAGAGTCTCACTTTGTAGTTCAGGCTGGCCCTGGGCTCACTATGTACCCCAGGTTACCCTTGAACTCAGCAATCCTCCAGCCTCAGCCTCCTGAGTGCTGTGGTTACAGGCATGAGCCACTCCCAGCATTGTTGTGTGTGGTTATCAGGGATTGAACTCAGGACCTTGCACTTGCCAGGCAGATGCAGGGTCTTTTAAATGATACTGGGGATTGACCCCATGCATAAATTTAAAAAAATTTTTTTTTTTTTTGAGACAGGGTCTCGCTTTGTAGTTCAGGCTGGCCCTGAGCTCACTATGTAGCCCAGGTAAGCCGCCGCAAATTCAGCTATCCTCCTATCTCTGCCTCCCAAGTGCTGGGAATTCAGGCATGAGCCACCATGCCTGGCACTGTGGTATGTGGTATTGATTGCTGGTGGGCGTGAGTCACCACGCCCAGCATTCTATGTGGTTACAGGAACGAACTCAGGACCTTGCGCTGCGAGGCAGGCGCTGGAACCGCTGAGCTAAATCTCCAGCCCTATTTTAAAAAACCATTGGAAAGATTGAACAATTTAAAGAGGGGCTACTGAGCTGTTTATCTCTCAGTTTTATTGGTAACTAAGAAAAAAAGAACAGTAATCTGTTCATTCATGGTTAAAATTGTATACAACTTTAATAGAACATATTGAAATACTTTATTTTGGTTATTTTCTTATATGGTAGTTTTAACTTTTCATTTAAAATGTGTAAAATCAAGTTTTACCCTTGAAATTAGTTTATCTACAAGTAATTATTGGAATAATTTTACAAGGTTTTATTTTTTTTTTGGCTATCTGGCTATAATTCTGAACTCTTCAGGTTTTTGTTTTGTTTCTTGTTTGTTTTTATGAGAGAGGTCTTGCTATATAGTTCATGCTGATCTTGAACTCACTATGTCACTTTTTAGCCCAGGCTTTTAATTTAGGGCAGTCCTCCAGTCTCACCCTCCCAAGTGCTGAGAGTTCAAGCATGTGCTACCATCCCTGGCTTCTTGGCTTTTTTATTATAATATAGTGAAAGAAAATGTTTTTGAGAAAGTGTGCTGGCTTCCTCTTTCATTCTGTCCTTTTTTCCTTAATACTCTTAAAAATCATGTTTCTTTTTCTCATAATATTTCTGAATATGTGTTTCTTTTTCTTCTGTCCATTTTCTGCCTAGCTATCCTGTAATTTTATAATATTTTTAATCAAGATGATGGAATAGTGATTAGCAAAACTATATATAAACCCCATCTATGATGCACTGAACTCATTGTTCCTTATACTTTCTTAACAAAGTTAAGCTTGTAAGCATAGGTCAGCAGTAGATTTTTGATAAGAAAATGCTTTGTAATATTCTTTCATTGCCCCATTGGTTAGAAATTTCTTAAACATGGCATAATACTTGGATATAGGGATTTGAGCAGAAAAACTTTTTATAGTAATTTGTCATGGTGATAGGCTTTAGTTGATGTAGTTAGAATATATTGCCATAGAAGTCACTGTCGTGATTAGAGATTGTTTTTTAAGAACCAAATCATTTTGAAGGAAAATTTAAAGCTATTTTGAGTATTTTTTTTTTTTTTTTTGAGACAGGGTCTTGCTTTGTAGTTCAGGCTAGCCCTGAGCTCACTATAGCCCAGGCAAGCCTTGAACTCAGCAATCCTCCTATCTCTGCCTCCTGAGTGCTGGGATGACAGGCGTGATTGAGTTAAATTTTTACAAGTAGTTCTTTATATTGTAGAATGCTAGTAACAAATAATAGGAAATTTACAGTAGCAAACTGTTGATTAATTAACATTCACTTAAGTAGTTGTCATTTTAGTGCCTGTTGATGCTAACCCATAGTTTCAATGTGATTATTAAAATTTGTGTATTTTCATAAAAATTATAGTAGGATTTTATAAAGAAGAAACAAAAATTTAGTCCAGCTTGCTAAGATAATTTGTCTGGTAAAAGAAGGAACAAGGATTCAAATGTAGGTCAGACTGTATCCTGCATTATCTTAGTATTATGTGCTGCTGAAATGAGCAATCCCACATTATCTTAAAGACTCATAGTTTTCTTTTTTTAGTTTAGATTTTTTTCAAGGTAGGAAAGACATTTTTATGTAGTGTTTTTGTGCATATTTAATTTATAGGACTTTGACTTATCAATAAAGTTTAATGAGAAAATCTGTAAATGGCCCAATTAGAGTTCTGTTTTTTAAAGTTAAGGGTAAAAGTAGAGAAGTTTATACTTTTTAATGTTTAAATGTTTTCTAAAAATTAGATAATATGTGATTGGTAATTATGTTCCAGCAACATTTTTCAGTTCATTACATATACTATTGTTTAAATTTTAAGACTTTTGGCTTTTAATTTACATTTGAAATGTATAGTATCCAATAAAAGGGTTGTTAAAGTATATAAGTTGGGCTTTTTATTTATGGTTAACTTTAATGCAATAAGTTCTAGAATGGAGCGACATTATTTATGTTTCCTTTTTTAATAGTTCACTTATTACCAAAGTGTGTTAGTAATAAATGTCCTAGAAATTACATCCATTTTGGGAATTTCTAAAGAACTAAGGGAAGAATATCTTTTTGCAGTGGAGCATCCCTTCCCTTTGTGACATTTTATACTTTCTAAAATTAATAATAAAGGGTATGGTTATTAAATTTTGCTTTACAAATAATGTATTGAGTTGAATAATTAGATTTCATAAGGAAAATCTGTAGGTACAGAATGAATTCTTTCATTTTATTGAAATATTTGCCTTATTTTGTTTAACTTAAAAAGTTAAAGAATTAGGTCTTGTTTGGTTTTTCTTAGTTCCTTAAGAGTAATTTGGGGTTTTTTTGGTCTATAGTTTAAAAATGTCAAACCAGAGGTGGAAGTTTTGCTTAGAGGAGAAAATATTCTGAAAGAAAAACCATTGTTTTCACCAATAGATAAAAGCAGTTTTCAGTTCAGGAAACTGGAAAGCAATACATAATGTAATTGAGACTAAGAATATATTACAGTGTAACATTGGGAACAGATATATTTAAAACATTTTCTTTAGAATATAAACAAACTGAAGTATTCACAGGAAATTTAATAGTCCAGGGGTAGATATTTTGAATTAATTAATCTGATTAAAAATATTAAAATTTAAGGAATATTAGGAAAGAAGTTGTTAAGATGGCCTGGTTAAAAAGTACTATTTCTCCTTTCCTGTCTTCCCTTTGCTATTTTAAAGATCAGTAGAAGCCAGAGCATTGTATTAAGAAAGATTTGTCTTGTTCTCGAGCACTAATGAATTTCAAGCACTTAAGAATTTTAGTGCTCGAAAGCACAAAATCTTGTCTTTTGCTCACTACTGTGTCTTTGCAGCTTTGTTCTTTACCAGGAGTCAGTAAATATTTATTTATTATACCCAAAACCAATATTCTCCCTGAAGAAAAAAATCAACAACCTTTTTTTTTGAGACAGGGTCTTGCTTTGTAGTTCAGGCTGGCCCTGAGTTCACTTTGTAGACCCAGGCAAGCCTCGAACTCAGCAATCCTCCTGTCTCTGCCTCCCGAGTGCTGGGATTACAGGCATGAGCCACCACGCCTGGCCAACAACCTTTTGATATTAAGGAGAAACACTAATGAAAATATAGAACATTTTGTAATATGCAAAACACAGAGCATAAATTTAGTCATTTGATGCCAGGGGAAAGAATACCTACACCATAGGGAAGGTGGCTCATCCATTTAGCTTAGTGCTGTATGAATCTTTTATTTCAGATTTGCAAGTCTTTAGATTTGTGATTTATGATCAAGAGATTAAATATTACAATACAGGTAAGTAAAGAACCAAGATTTTGATTATCCATTTCTTTGAGGGTCATTTCAGGATTACTGTTGCAGTATTTTGCTTTAGTACTTTATGAAAGAATTCCAGATCTTGAGAAAAATACTCCAGATATTTATTCTAGTCTTAAAGTGCTCTGACAAAAAGTTCATAATCATGTCTCATAACTTTTCTTGCAGAGAGATAAGATAATAAGTGTAAGTTTTGAATCTCAAGAGATTCTCCCTCCTTAACCTAAGTACTAGGACAACAAGAGTATACCACCATACTCAGGCTCTTGAATTTTTAAAATTTGATCTTATTTATCTTCACTTAGCAATAAAGAGTATCTGTCCTGATACATATGTCTACATTACCTTCATTTAAAAAAATATATATTTGAGTCCTTTTTGTCTTGTTAATGTCACTTTAACTTGCCATTGGTTATTTTGTTGGCCTACTTAGGCATTTTGAAAAGTATACTTTTCAAAATGTCCATAGCATGATTTAGTGGAAAGAATGTACTCTTTATTATTAAATGATCACACTATCTGAGTTCCATCTCCATTTGTATTTCTCCTCGCTGCTCTCCTTCCTGTTTCAGTAGAAGAGATAGTCTCTGATGTAAGGTAAATTTCTATTATAAATTGTATCTAGCTCTTCTCTTGCAAGCCTCATGCAGTCATAGGTGGGGCTTTTTGGAGGTGGCTGGATCTACAAGGTATGATGCTGGGATCAAGGAAGTGATGCTGGGATTGATTCATGGTGCAATGCTAGGATTAAGGCTTCCCCATCCTGGGTGTGAATGTTATCTGCCCTTAGGGTGGGTAGCCTGGATGGGATATAAGGGACAAAAAGCGGGTTGATGCCTGTTTATTGCTTGCTGCTTGCTGTCTTGCTGCCTTCTGCCTGCCATGAATTATTTCTCCTCTGCAATGCCCCTCCTCCATGCCACCCTGCCTTGGAGCCAGCCAACCATGAACTGAAAGTTCTACAAACTGTGAGCCAAATAAATCTTTATTCCTTTAATTTTGGGTATTGGGTATTTTGTCTCAATAACAAAAAATATAACTAAGATCGTGCCTTAATTTGTACTGTGGTATGCTTTCTCAAGAATCCTTTTACTGTCAATTTTTCCTTCTCTCTGTAGCTTAAACATGATAAAGTCTCTCACTTCTAAATTTTGCTCTTTCTGAGACATGGCTCATTTATCTCTAAATGGCCTATACCTGTGTGCTTTTCTTTCATATGCTCTCACTGATAATATTCAGTGCACTCCTTTTTAGATTCTATGCCATTCAACCGAATTGATTTCTAAGATCTACAGAATGCTCCTTTGTATTGATGAACATTATTCACTGCTTGTCTTATGTAGCATAGCCATTTGAGTTTTGAAGAGTATTTCCCTATAATACATGGTTTTTGTTCATCTCTGATTATTTCTTAGTCTTTTTTGGTGCGTTTTTTGGAGTTTGAACCTTGCCATTTTTGCAGGTTCCCCCTAAACCTTGTGTTCTTACTTTTTCTTATGTGTCCTTTTGTTTTTCACTTGGGCATAGTAGTCTTTCATATTTGCCAGCCTTTAATTTTTATCTACAGAACGGCTAGTTTATCCATTTATATGTGTATATGTGATTTTTTTTTTTTTTTGAGACAGGGTCTCGCTTTGTAGTTCAGGCTGGCTCTGAGCTCACTATGTAGCCCAGGCAAGCCTGGAACTCAGCAGTCCTCCTGCCTCTGCCTCCCGAGTGCTGGGATTACAGGTGTGAGCCACCACGCCTGGCACTGTGGTATGTGGTAGTGATTGCTGGTGGGCGTGAGTCTCCACGCCCAGCATTATATGTGGTTACCGGGGATTGAACTGAGGACCTTGCACTTGCAAGGCAGGCACTGGAACCACTGAGCTAACCCTCCGGCCCTGTATATGTGATTTTTTGTATATGTTTATGTCTGCCTCCCCATACACAGAAAAATTACTCTATGCTTAAACTATATAATGTATACCTTCTCTTAGACTCTTTCTTATACCAGTCTTCATTTACAGCATTCCATCTATATTGGTCTTTGTTCTTCAAACATGCTCAGCCTGTCTTTAAGTACTAGTTGTGTTCTTTCTTTGGAATGTTACTCTCTTCTGTTATTCCACTGTGCAGACTTTGTGTGTGTGTGTGTGGTACTAGGGTTTGAATTGGGGCTCTTGTATGTCCAAGGTATGCGTGGTACCACCTGAGCTAAATCTTCAGCCCAGTGTAGACTTCTCTTGATGTCCATATTGTGCCTGAAAGGTCACCTCCATAGAGATGACTTCACTGATTATTCCAAAATAGCCATATGCCTGCCATTTTTATATTGTTCTGTTGTCATTATATTTCCTAGGCTACTCCCATTTGCTTTGTCAGTTTGGAGGGCAGTGGTTCGTCTTGCCATACAGTGCCCTCTGCCATGTTCTGATATGGTAAGGTACTAAGCTAGCTAAATGTCAGTACCATTGTGGTCTTGTACTTTCTAGCCTCAAGAACTGTGAAGCAAATAAACTTCAATTCTTTATAAATTGCCCCATCTTGAGTAATTCATTATAGTAACAAAAAACTGCCTGGGGGCTGGAAATATAGATCAGCAGCAGTGTGCCTGCCTGGCAAGCACAGGTCTTGAGTTCTATACCTGGTACTGAAAAAAAAAAAAAACAGTAAAAAACTGAGGTGTATAATCCCAGCACCTGGGAGGCTGAGATAGGAGGATCGCTTGAGTTTAAGGCCAGACTGAACTACATAGCAAGACCCTGTCTGAGAAAACCAAAATAAGTAAATGTAACAAAAAAACTAAGACTTATGCTTAGCAAACTAATACGAGGTTTGTTGTAGTAACTGGATATAACAAATACTTAAAAATATGAAAATCGCTTTAGAACAAGGTTATAGAGGCTAAAAGAGATGTATGTGGGATAAAGCCTCAATTGCCTTGAAAAGTTGCTGATCAAAATACTGATTTTAAAAAAGAAGTATAAGTGTTAAAAGTGATACTAATAAGAGTTTAAGAATGAAAAGGAGAAATGTAGAGAAAGCTCTGTGTGTGTGATCATGAACAAATATTGGCAGAAATATGAGTGTTACAGGTGGTTGTGGTGAATTCCCAAACAAAAATGAGGTATATGTTCCTGTAATTTGGAGGAAAGGCAATCTTTATCATACCACAGCACAAATAGGCAAATAGTGTTCTAGTGTTTTGTGAAAAATAGATGGACTTAAAGGTGATGGACTTGGATCCATAGCCAAGATCTTAAGAAAATGATTAAAGAGGCGGCCATATTTCTCCTTGCTCTTTATAGTAAAACGTGATAGAAGAAAGATGAGGGAGGAATTGCTAAACCCTGAGATCCAGAACTTGAAGATTTGGAAGTTTTTCAGTATATTAGAAAGCACATCCTAGAGTAAATATCAAGGTTGTTGCTAGACAGCCATTTACCTAGATGACTTGTAGATCTTGTCAGCAATCTCAGTAGAAAGTAGTGTAAGCTAAGAAGAGAGGTGGGAGTGCATACTATAGAAGTGCTAGGAGCTGGAATTGAAGGAGAGAGAGATGGGGCAAAATAAGGGAGCCTGTTGGATTTATAGGATTCTAAAGTAACTCATTGTAGAGCCAGGTGTGGTGGCTCATACCTGTAATCCCAGCACTGGCAAGGCAGAGGCAGGAGGTTTGCCACAAGTTGAGGCTAATCTGAGTTAAAAGGCCAGCCTGAACTACAAAGCAAGATCTTATCTCAAACAAATGAACTTTTAAAAAATACCCCAAATAAAAAAACTGAGTTATGTACCACAGATTGTCCAGAGGTCAACACGGCTGCCACTGTGACCAGAGGATGAGAGGACCACGACACCAGGATTTAGGGTTGTTGGAGTAGGGGAGTTACTATACTGGTGGGCCCAGAAATCAAAGCTACCACACACTCCACCCACACCCCACATCAAACCAGAAAATACAGTATGGAGCCAAAGAGAATTATTCTGGAGACTTGAATGAATTGGCCTTGCTAGGTTTCAGTTCTGCTTGGAACTATCACTCCTTCCTTATTTCTGATTTTTCTCCTTTTGGGAATGTCTGTCCTGTGTTTGTTCCAATTTGGAGGCCAGCAGCATGTCTGGTTTTACAGATTCATAGAAGAATTTTGTGCGGGATCAGTCATATCAAGTGTACTCATACCTTATTTAAATAATCGAAATTTAGGTGAAATTCTAGATTTAAAGTTAGTTCTGGGGATTATTTGCGATGGAGTTTTAATTTATTTTACATATAAGTAAGGCATGAATTACAGGGAGAAGAAAGGAAGCAGAGGGTTATATGCCAGATTGTGCCCAGCCCTAGATTCATGTGTTGAAATCCTAACACTTAATAACTAGAGTGGGTGTTTAGAGAGGGCCTTTAAGGAGATAATCAAGATAAAACAAAATCATATGGATGGGCCTATTCCAGAGTCCTAGAAAGAGATTAGCCAACTGTTGTGCTGCACATCTGAAATCCCAGCCTTCTGAAAGGCTAAGGTAGGAAGATTGCAAGTTCAAGGCTAGGCTGGGCAACTTAGCAACTTAGTAAGATCCTCTTTAAAAAAAAAAAAATTGGGGGCCAGAGATTTAGCTCAGTGGTTCTGGTGCCTGCCTACTAAGCGCAAGGTCTCTGGTTCAATCCCTGGTAACCACATATAGTAATATTGGGTGTGGTGACACACCCACTACAATCAATACCACATACCAGTGTGGGGCAGGGTTGCTCATGCCTGTAACCCCAGCACTCAGGAGGCAGAGGCAGGAGGATTACTGAGTTCAAGGCTTGACTGGGCTGCATACTTAAGCACAGCCTGAACTACAAAGCAAGATCCCGTCTCAAACAAAAAAAAGTACAAATTTTTACACATTTTTTGGTAATTACCATTACCAAAAAAGTACACATTTACAGGAAGGCCATTTGGGGACATTGGAGGGCTACAGCCATCTATCAACTGAGGGAAGAGGCCTTAGAAACAACCAGCCTGGCTGGGCATGATAGGGTTTCCTGTAATCTCAGCACTTGGGAAGCAGAGGTAGGAGAATTACTTCAAATTTGAGCCTAGTCTAGAATATATAGTAAGAGCCTGTCTCAAAAAAAAAAAAAAAGAGGACCAAACCTGTTTACACCTTGGTGTTGCATTTTTAGCTTCCAGATGTATAAATAAATTTCTGTTGCTTGAGCCACTTAGTTTCTGACTTACGACCTCTAGCAAGTTTTTTTTTTTTTTTTTTTGAGGCAGGGTCTCACTTTGCAGTTCAGGCTGGCCCTGAGCTCACTATGTAGCCCAGGCAAGCCTCGAACTCAGCAATCCTCCTGTCTCTGCCTCCCGAGTGCTGGGATTACAGGCTTACAGGCGTGAGCCACCACGCCCGGCTCTAGCAAGTTAATACATACCAGGACACTAGCTACTTGAGAGTCATTTGTGACATTTTCTTCTTCAGTTCCTCACTTGTAAATTGAAGATATTTGACTGACTCTAATACTCTTTAAAGTTATAATTCATTTCTTTTGAAACTTTTATATTCTTTTGAAAATTTCCTGAAATTATGTACTTTGAAGTCCCATCTATTCAAAATTCTTGGGGAAGATATCTAAGGATGGCTGTACCTTTGTTTTGTAACTTAAAGAGTCTATTATTTGACTTTCACGTAGGTAAACCGATGATGTGAAATTGATGCAATTAACATACTGATTATTAACATATATACTGATTAAAAGATCTATAGAACATTGCTTACTGCTTATCTAGACTTGCAGTGAATGTTGCAAACCTTGTAAATGCTAGTGGTGGAAATATATAAGTAAGGAGAGTAAGTCATCTATTCTTCCATGTGTAGCTTTGTAAAGAGCAGATGATAGGACCTCATTGTTCTCATTTAGAACATGGGTCGTCTTTGTGGGACTGTTCTAGTGTAGAGAGACTGTGTCTCTATCAGTGGTGGCACTCATGCCACAGCAGGGAGTTTGTCATCATTGAAAGTGTGAAAAGGTGTGCCATCACTGCTCTGTATCTTCAGGGTCTTATTTAGTGCTAGGTATATGCAGTAGTACACACTTGACACATGCTTCATGTTTGAATGGATACCCTAAAAAATTGTCTTTGCTGCCAAGCTGTAAGAAGTGACAGAGCTAGGCATGTGGTATACATCTGTAATCCAATTACTGAGGGAAGATCACAAGTTCAGTTTATTCCAGGGCATCTTAGTAAGACTTTATCTCAAAAGAAAAACTAAGTTCTGGGGTTCAATCCCCAGTATCGTGCAAAAGCCAAAAAATAATAGTGATATACAGGTATACCCGTATTTTAGCCACGTATTTGTTTTTTTTTCCCCTTCATTAGTATATGTTTGCAATACCTAATATATTCATTATGAGGAACTGGTACATATGTGTATTACATATTGATGGCTTTACTTTCCCCTCTTCTTCCTTTCTATCCTGGATCCCTTTCCCATCTCTTTGTTTGCTATTATTTTGCTCTTTAAATTTGTTATACTTTGAGTTTCTCATATAAAAGAAGCCATACAGTATTTAACCTTCTGCGTCTGTTTTATTTCACTTATCATTAGCTCAAGGATGCCTTGTTGTACTGTTCTCTATGTATTGCACATTGCAAATGTGGCTTTGTGTGTGTTTGTGAATTGAAGTTTGTGCTGGCCCTACACTGAGCAAGGCTATCTGCCATTTTCCTTTTCTTTTCTTTTTTTTTTTTTTTTGAGACAGGGTCTCGCTTTGTAGTTCAGGCTGGCTCTGAGCTCACTATGTAGTCCAGGCAAGCCTCGAACTCAGCAATCCTCCTGTCTCTGCCTCCCGCGTGCTGGGATGACAGGCGTGAGCCACCATGCCCAGCACTGTGGTATGTGTATGTGGTATTGATGGCTGGTGGGCGTGAGTCTCCACGCCCAACATTGTATGTGGTTACCGGGGATTGAACTCAGGACCTTGCGCTTGCGAGGCAGGTACCGGAACCACTGAGCTAACCCTCCGGCCCTATCTGCCATTTTTCTAATTGCATGTCCTCACTTTGTGTCTGGGTGGTATTTTGGTAATTCTTAAGATATCTTTGAACTTTTTCATGATTCTATCTGTTCTAGTGATCTGTTACTGTTTTAAGTTCTGTGTCTCATACACAGTTGATAAATGTCCCATATAGCAAACAGTTGATAAATGCTGTGTGTATTCTCTCTGCTCCACTAATCTGCCCTTCCTGCTTCTTAAACCCAACAGTGTTGAAATTAGCCCAGGTAACCCTTCAGTGGCCCCTGTAAGTACAGAAAATCTACAGATCTTTCCCTTTATATCAAAAGCTATGGATTAAGCTTAGTGAGGAAGGCACACTGAAAGCTGAGATAGAGCCAGAAGTAGGTCCCTTGTGCCAAACATTTAGCCAAATAGTGAATACAGAGGGAAAGGTCTTGAAGGAAGTCAAGAGTAGTGCTGTCGTAAGCACATTAGTGTTAGTGAAGCACTCATTTCTGACCCACAAAAAATTTTAGTGGTCTGGATAAAAAATCATACCAGCCACAACATTGTCTTATGTGAAAGCCTAATCCAGAGCAACAAGGTCCTCTCTTCAATTTTATGAAGGCCGAAGGAAGTTGTAGAAGAAAAATTTGAAGCTAGAAGAGGTTAGTTCATAGCCAGGCATGGTATTGCACCTATAATCTTAGCACTTGCAGGCTGAGGCAGGAGGATTGCTGAGAGTTGAAGGAAAAAAAGTTGGTTCAGGAAGTTTGAGAAAAGTCATCTGTGTAACATAACAGTGCAAGGTAAAGTAACAAGCATAAGGTAGAAGCTGCAGGCAGTTACTTGTCCAAGAGACCTGGCTAAGGTATTGATGAAAATTGCCGGACTAACTAGATTTTTTATTGTTATTGTTTTGTTTTGTTTTCTGAGACAAAGCCTCTCTTTGTAGTTCAGGCTGGCTCTGAGCTCACTATGTAGCCCAGGTAAGCATCGAACTCATAGCAATCCTTCTTTCTCTATCTCTTGAGTGCTGGAATTATAGACATAAACCACTATGTCAAGATAAATAAGATTTGTAATGTAGGTGAAGCAATTTTTTTTTTTTTTTTTTGAGAAAGGGTCTTCTTGCTTTGTAGTTCAGGCTGGCCCTGAGCTCACTATGTAGCCAAGGCAAGCCTTGAACACAGCAGTCCTCCTACCTCTGCCTCCCAAGTGCTGGGATTACAGTGTGATCCACCATGCCCGGCTAGGTGAAGCAATTTGAAATGGAAAAAGAATCACCTAGGAGGTGACACTCTTATAGGAGGAGTTTATGCCTGGGTTTAAAGGATAGGGTGACTTTCATTAGGAGCTCTTTCAGCTGAAGACTTTCAAGGTGAAGGCAGCGCTCATTTGCCTTTTGAAAATGCTGGTGACTTTAAGGAATTATACCAAATGTACTCTGCCTGTGCTCTGTCAGTGGAACAGCAAAGCCTGGATGACAGCACATCTGTTTACAGCATAGTTTATTGAATATGTTAAGCCTGATATTGAGGCCTGCTGCTCAGAAACAAGATCTTTTTTTTGAGAGAGGGTCTTGCTTTGTAGTTTAGGCTGGCCCTGAGCTCACTATGTAGCCCAGGCAAGCCTCAAACTCAGGAATCCTCCTGTCTCTGCCTCCCCAGTGCTGGGATTACAGGCGTGAGCCACCACACCCAGCATTCTATGTGGTTACTGGGATCGAACTCAGGACCTTGGCTTGCGAAGCAGGCGCTGGAACCACTGAGCTAAATCTGTGGCCCCCCAAGATCTTTTAAAATATTACACCTCATTGTTGATACACGTGGGCCCCCAAGTTCTCTGATGGAGATGTAGATGGGATTAATGTTTCATACCTGTTAACACAATTCTGTAGCCCATGGATAAAGCAGTCATCTGTCTTTCAAGTCAAGTTAGATTATAGCTGACATAGATTATTAATTCTTTAATGGATTTAGACAAAGTAAATTGAAAACTTTCTGGAAAGGACTCACCATTCTAAATCATTAACATTCAAGATTCATGGGAGGAATATCAACATTAATAGAACTTTGGAAGATGTTGATTCTAGAACTGATAAATGACTTGGAGAGATTCAATTTTTATTTTTATTTTTTGTTTTTTTCAGACAGGGTTTTGCTTTGTAGTTCAGGCTGGCCTTCAGCGCACTATGTAGGTGAAGTTAGCTTTGAACTCAAAGTAATCCTCCTGCCTCTGCCTCCCAAGTGCTGGAATTACAGGTATGAACCACCATGCCCAGGATTGTGGTATGTGGTAGTGGGGATCAGACTTGAACTTGGAACCTTGTGCTTGCCAGGAAGACATGCCGGAACCACTGAGCTAAATCCCCAGTCCAGAGATTCAAATTTTTATTGGAGTAAGTAATTGGAGATGCAGTGGAAGTGGAGAGCTAGAATTGAAGTAGAATTTGGAATTTGTGTCTAAATTTTAATGGGTGCAGAGTTGCTTTTTAATGGATGAACATGGAACCTTTCTACTGCTGGTGAAGATGCTGTGCAAATAGTTACAGTGACAACAAAGGATTTAGTATATACTATTTGTATTTAGCTGGTAAAACAGTGGCAGGTTTGAGAAGATTCACTACATTTTGAAAGGAATATCATGGATAAAACACTGTGAAATAACCACAAGTACAGATAAATTTTTCATGAGAGAGTCAATCCCTATAACAAACTATTGTTTTAACAAACTGTCACAGCCACCCTACACTTCAGCATCTACTACCCTCGTCAGGAGTCTCAATATTGGGTCAGTATCCTCCATAGCAAAAAGAGTAAGACTTGGAGTATCAGATGATTGTTAACATTTTTTTTAGTAATAAAATATTTTTTAAATGATTACATTTTAAAGTCATTGTGTTTCCTTAAAATGAATTCAAACATAACAGACTATTACATGAGTGTAGTATAAACGTAATTTACATGTACTAGGAATCTGAAATATTTATGTGACTCACTTTATTGTGGTTTTAAACCAAACCTGCAATAATCCCCTATAGTGGGTTGTATAACACTTGGAGGTATTCATATTATAATTGAATTTTGTGGTTTTAGACTTCTTTGGAAGAATCTCAGGGATGATTGTGGAGGGTAGGGGGGACAAACCTCTAGGGTAGCACTGAACTACAAGTGTAAGTTGGAGTTTTGAGTACAACTTGAAATAATTTTCTGAGGCTTTCTCATAATTAAATTAGAAGGCCTCTAAAAAATGTAGTAATGAGTTTATTAAATAGTTGCTAGGACGGGAGATTTAGTTAAGTGGTTCCAGTGCCTGCCTAGCAAGCATAAGGTCCTGATTTTTTTTTTTTTTTGAGACAGGGTCTCGCTTTATAGTCCAGGCTGGCCCTGAGCTCACTATGTAGCCCAGGCAAGCCTCAAACTCAGCAATCCTCCTGTCTCTGCCTCACGAGTGCTGGGATTACAGGTGTGAGCCACCACACTGGCCACAAGGTCCTGATTTTGATCCCCAGTAACCACATACGACAAACAATGCCAGGTATGGGTGACTCACGCCCACCAGCAATCATTGCCACTTACTACAGTGCTGGATGTGGTTTATATATATGCACCTTTTTATCATGAATACATGCTAGCAATGTACCTCGGTGGTTTCAGCTCCTGCCTTGCAAATGCAGGGTCCTGAGTTTGATACCTGGCACCAAAATAATAATAATAATAATAATATTTCATGAAATTGACCTTTTTTTAAAACTTGTTACATGGGCTGTTGGTATGACACAATCAAATTGATACTCCTGTTTTATTGACTGATTTGATAGAATTACTTTTACCGAGCAGTGTATTAAACAGACCACACAAACTCACTTCTTTTTTTTTTAATTGAATTCTTTATTGGTACAATTTATATACATCTCAAAATCACATATAACATTGGGAAATTTGTACCAGTATATGCCACAAGTTAATTCTCATTTTTACCCATATCCCTACCCACTCCCCCCTCCTCCCCCCTTATACATGCTCTTTTATTTTCTTTCTGTATCATATTTATTCCTTCC
>PVIC010018068.1:0-32015 GCA_004025085.1 Thryonomys swinderianus
TGTTAATTTTTTTTTTTTTTTGGTGGTACCAGGGATCAAACTCGGGCCCTCTGTGCATCCAAGGTTGGTGCAGTACCACCTGAACTAAATCCCCATCCCAAGAGTTGTTAAATTGTTAAGTTTCAACACTGCTGAAAAGTCAAAGTCTAAAATCTCTTCTGAAATTTAAGGCAAAGTCTTAGTGGCAAGCCCTTGTATTAATAAAGAGGAGACTTCACACTTTTACCATTTAATAGAACAAGGTAGACATTTTTATTTTGAAAGTTATAGAAGGAGGATAGCAAGGAATGGAACAAGGCAAGACCAAATTTAGTAGAGCAAGCATTAAATCTGTTTTGACTTTAGCTTCTCTGGCATTCTGTGGGAAGCCATGAAGTCTGAAGGGTTTGGGTGGCTCCACCCCATAGAACTACCAATGGCTGTAGCTCTCACTGTTTTTCTCTTGTGCTACTTCTGTTTTCTCTTTGCAGTCTTCTTTAGGCAATCCATATTCCTGGCTTTTCTAAAATTTTAGAGTCTCCGCTGCACTTTCAGCTTTGCACACATGCTTCTCACACTGCCCTTTCTGGGGCACACTGGTTGGCTCCCAGGAACTTTTTCCAAAATCCGGGTGGAAGCCTTCCTGACCTCACAGCTCTTGAATTCTGCACACACCTAACACGAGCACCATGATGTGGATGACACTGAAATCTGCCACCAGCTGGAGCAGTAGTCTGGCTTCCTTTTCTCTTGGCTCTAGAGCGCAAATGTCTGTGAACCAAATTCCGAAGAACAACTTTTTAGATGGCTGCCATTTTGGAACATGGTGCTCTGGGGCTTTTCTTTTCTTTTCCTGTTTTTCTTTTCTTTTGTTTTCACGGAAGTCTCTTACATTCATAACTCTGAGGCTCCACAGGTGGCTATCTTGCTGGTTCTTGTGCTGTCATCAGGCTTCTTTGTTTTTGTTGTAGCTGCTTTTAAATATTTGGCATTTTTTGTTAGTCTTTCTAATGATAAGTATTTTGTTTTTCCTTTGTAAACTGCAGTTTTATTGGAGTTTTCTGGCCAAGCTCACAACATTTTTAATAATTCTGCTGAACTCTTTGCTCTTGCTTCTCAACATAAATCTGGCTTAAAAACCTCAACAGTAGTCATGCCACTACCTCAACATTAGACTGCCTTGAAATTTCTTCTACCAGATTAATTAGTCCTCCACCCTTAATCTTAATCTCAGTCTCAGTCTCTGGACATGAGCAAAACTGAAACAAACCTTCTGCCAAACCATAACACATGGTCTGGATTCCAGCAGCCAATACAGTCCTTCTTCTCAGCAGGAACTTCCTGAGTCTGGTCATTACTAGCAGCATTTTTCTGAGTATCCTTCTTCTTCTGAGTATCAGTCTTCTGAGCTGGGACCCAAATCTCTTATTAAGTACAGCCTAAGGCATTCCAGCTCTGCTTTTTCAACCAGCATCTTGGAACATTTCTAAATTTTCCCCAGAAGTCACTCTCAAAGGCTCCTGAATCACATGGTCACATACAGTCAGAGTAATGACCCCACCTTTCTAGTACCAAATTTTGCATTAGTTATTTTTGTAGTTATTAAAATAAAAATACTCAGCACCCAACGATAAAGGAAAAAAAGATTCAATTAGGTCACAGTTCAGTCTATGATCAGCTCCCTCTAAGAGCGGGTGACAGACAAAAATCACCAAAGAAAAGTAGTTTATAGTGGACAAAAGGTTGCAAAGCAAGGAGTAATCACAACTCTTTTTATGTCATCTCATCTCGACTACTTAATGCAGACAGCATGCACACTTTTAACTTTAGTGCCCTTAATCTTAACATTATAAAGTACTTTTAGCATTACATGTTTTAGTTCTAGCCACCTCTAAGAAAAGTTCCACTATGACAACATAAGGCTTTAGAAAAAAACATCGAGACATGAGCTATACCAGTAGATATTTTCTGAAAAGCAAATGATCCAGCATTAAATTTTATCTATTTACTATGAAGAATAATTAAGGTCATGCTTACAGACATAACACAAAAGTCAGAATTCTCAGCATCAGATCTTAACAGGGTCCACTGATAAATTCTTCTGGGGCACCTGATTTTGCACAAGAGTCAGACTGTTTCTTGACTTCATTGTCATTGTCACCTGTTACACTTTGTTCTATCCCAGTACCATGTTTCAGGTCGCTGATGAGAGTGGGACACTATCCCAAGTACCCTAAATGCAGCCAGACAAATAAGAGGCAATGAGAAAATATTTTAATGATAGATGTTGATATAAATGAGGCAACTAGTGTGAAACACTTATCACATTCTTCGTGTTTTTATTTTCATTACCACATGTTTGCAACACATAATCACATTCATTGTGGAGAGCTGGTGCATGTCCATAACCCATCTTAATTATTTTTATGTGCCTTTCCCACTTTCCTGCCTCCCTCCATGTTTTGAACACCAGCCATTATATATGTAAACTGTCTTTCAACATTAAAAGCTGAAAAGTGCTGTAAGTCTTAAGCAAAAGTTCACCTGGGAAAACCTAAACTCATCCTTTAGACTCTCCTTCTTATATTTTGGTTATCAATCTACTAAAATATATGACTAGAACATGAGCTTATTTCACTGGTACATGTGATAAAGTATAAGGAGCTGTCTTTACTAAAATTAATGGAAATAGAGCACTTGAGACACTCATCAGAGTACGAGTCTCACAAGTGGATCTAACTTTTCTAACTGACATTTAACCCAAGGCTTAAGAAAATACCATCTAAATTATAGGTCTTTATTCCTCTGTTGAGTTATAGTGTTGTGTTCTAAGATGATCACTGTGTTGCTTAAATATGTTATTCCTGCATCTTTGGAGAAATATGGGGAAATAAATGTTTAAATATTGAAATTTCTCTCAGACCCATATTATACTAAATTGAAAAGCATAAGTCATTACTAACTTGAAACTCCAATAATTTAGACTGGAAAAGCTATGACTAGAAGCTATTTTTAGTTAATTTGAAATTCAAATAATTTAGACTTTCCAACATTTATGACCAGAAGCTGATTTTTTGGGGTATGTCTATCAACCATATATTTTCACACATATACACACACATTCAATAGGATAATGGATATCAAAATTATAATTTATAGTAAACATAAATAACCCAAACCAAATAAATTCCTTTTAGTTTTTTTAAAAACCTGATTTTAAAAACTATATAAATAAATATATGTGTAGTAGAAAATTAGGAAATGGAGTATCATCTGTATTCACTTTTAGACTATATTCAAAATTTCAGTTTATATTACTAACATATTTAGCTGACATCTTTTCAACCATTTCATGTTTTATAATCTAGAGCTCTGTCTATTTCTTGTTGTTTATTCTTTCTGGTGTGACATCTACTAAAGCAAGGAATCATATAATGGCTCTGAAGAGAAAGAAAAAAGTATAAAATAAACTATGGCATTTCCACATAGTTGAATAGATCTGGTTTTTCAAAACACATGTAAAATACTAACTAGAGAAGATATTAATTAACACAATTAATAAGCAAGCAATGATCTATAAAGATCCTTCTTGAAAGAAATGACATAAGACTGCCCTTACTGACTTTTGTAAAATATTATAATGTAAAGATCATTAGTGATGTTTTCTTAGAGAAGGAAAAAAAGAAAGCCTGTTCTTACTCAAGAGAAAAATAGAAAAAGCAATAGTCCAATGCTTTGAATATATGTGAACCGAGGATCATTGGACCATGAATATTTACTGAGGTTCTATTATGTAGACTATTATAATTCAGACAAAGCTTTGGTACCTTTTCCCCATCTTCATGGCTCTGACATTTCTTCCAGAGAGGAAGATGTCTTAGGAAATACTAAGGTCGGATATAATTATGTGACAATATAGTAAAGGCTAAGCTCTAAGCATATTTGAGTGCTGTGAAATTTCAGGTAGTGAGAAATTTGTTCTTCCCTAGGACAAAAGGAGGCTTAGTTCACAAAGAAGAAGGAAAAAGCAAAAAGAAAACAGGGTTCCACAAGTTGGTAGATTTTAGAAATGACTTGTTTATGTGTCCCTGGCATCCATCTGTCCACATATCAATACTACATCATGATTTTCCAATGGACTCCACCCCTTTCCTATTACAAATTTCAACAGACAACCCACAGCTGGCCATTCAGATGTGTTCCTGGCAGGTGTTAGAGGAACCAGCTCAGAGACAGCACTAGCACCCAAGCTGAGGAAAACAAGATGCCCAGGATGCGTTTTGTTCAGCCAGTGAGACTGGAGCATACAGCTGAGCACACGGTCCCAAGGCAGGCAGCTGCTTATGAATAAACACAAAGATGACGAACCGTTTTGCACAGACATGCACTCTGCTCTAGTGGTACTGGTTCAGGTTCCACATGGAGCTCTGGCTTCCTATCACAGGATTCTTAATGATGCAGTTGAGAAAGGGAGGTGCAGGAGACATGCCCTCTAGCTTGGGCCCTTCCCTATGAGATTGCCTTCAGTTAAAGAAGAGGAAACCCTGAGTGTTCTCCAGAGCTAATGATAAGCATCTTGACTTCCCCAAGGAGAAAATGTTACAGCCCATGCAAATGAAGAGTAAACTTTCCTCTTTAAGAAAGAATCGATATGGATAAAACACTGTTCCCATCAACATCTGCACCTGGTAGTAGGACCTGCTTTGATAACACACCTCTTGAGAGCAAGATGTCCTTTTTGTGAGGCATCCTCACTAAGCGGTAGTCTGTGCTGAAGAACCTTCTGAGGAATCCTGTGTGCTCTGTTTACTCTGTTTCAGACACATGTTCCCCTGCAAGTTTTCTTATCTTCATTGATATATCGGCTGTGTTGGGAGAGGATTGGTGTGATTCGGTTCATTGCTACCTTCTGAAATGAAAACTGCCATATGATAATTACCAGTGAGAGATGCTTCGCTGTGGACTTCTGAGTTGTAGCAAAATAGGGAAGGGTCCATGTAATCTCCCTCTTCAGCAGGCCGTTCGGCTCCTCATAGGTTTTGTAAGCTATGTGTTTCTTAAGGGAATAAGACAAAGACAGTTAAGTGAGGATTTGCCCGTTCGAGTGTAATAAAGCTGGAAATTGCCACTGACCTACTAGAAACTAACAGTACCCAGGGAAGAAGTGAGTGAAGAAAAGCATTTCTTATTGTTATAGAAAATGGTTTTCTTTAATTTGATCATAAATCCTTCCTGGGAAGAAGGAGTGCTGTTAGCTACCAAAGCAAATCTGATTAAATCAATGAAATAATTTTTATTTTAAAGGAAGTACATTAATGGCCACCATGAAAGGAAACTTGGTACAAGACAGGGCTGTAGTAAGGTCTGTGGGTGGGAATTTTGAGATTATTCACTTGAAAGTTGATGTTTCAAAAGGGCTAGCGAAAGCAGCAGAGTAGAGTAAACCAACTTAAAAACCAACAAAACGAATCAAATGACGCCAGCACCACCTTTATTTTTCACAATTCAGAACGTGCTCATTGTAAATTAGACTACAAAATAAATTATGTCCTAAAAACTGTATGTAACAATAACAGTTGGATTTAGTCAAACAATTGATTGCTAACTGATATAAACTGGGAATTTAGACTTTTGACTCTCATGACTCTGGTTGGTTTTGGTGGAAATCTATTTCCTCTGGAGTCTAAATTCTCAACCACAAAATAAGGTGCACCTTCCTGCAACTAACTTAACTACGATGTGCTGTTATTCTGTTTCTCTGAAAATAAGACAGGGTTTTATATGAATTAGTTTTTGCTCCAAAAGATTTAATAGGACTTATTTTCAGGGGGTGTCTCATTTTTTCATACAAAAAACCTTCATTCATTCATGTAAAAAAGGCCTGTATTTATTCAAATACAGTCATGTCATCTTCTGGAACCTCATCATAGCTTACCAAACCCTGAATCCCAGGCTGAATTTTCTTGTGACTCCATTTCCCATACAACGATTGGCCTCAACTTTTCATGCCCCAAGATAGAGATCTCCTTAAATGAATACCTTCAGTCCGTGTAGGCTGTGCATATTCCATCAGCAACACAGCCAACAAATGCATGAAAAAATGGTCAGCATCGCTGGCCACTCAAGATATGTAAATGAAAACAATACCAAGATTCCATCTCACTCCAGAAAGAATAGCTTCAGTCAAGAAATTAATTAACAACAAATGAGATTAAGGGGGAAGAGGATCTCTTCACCATTGTAGGAATAATTGCAAACTGATACAATCTATAGGGAAATAAGCATGGAGATTGTGACAAAAACTAAAAATAGAAATTTCATGCAACCTGGCTATTCCCCTTCTACTTATCTTTCCAAAAGTGTTAAAGATATAGTTCCACAGTGATGCATGCATGTCTATGTTTATAGCAGCACAATTCATAATACCTAAATCTTGGAAATAACCTCTATCCCCTTCAACAGACAGGTAGATAAAGAAAATGTAGCTTTTGTAGAAAAATAGATGCATCTTGAGACCATAAGTTTAAATATTACATCATTTATCTTATAAATAAAGTATGAAATAAAAGATAATATGAAGGGAGTAGTTATTATAATCCCAGTCCAGACAACATATCTAAAAGTTTATCTTTACTTAGTAAATTGTCTTACAGGTTCTATTTGTTTTTGGTCTATTACTCTGGTTTTTAATCTTCATATATGGTAATTAAAATTTATAGGACCTTCTAAGATGAATAAGTGAATCTGATGGTGGCAAAACAAAAGAGAAAAGTAAAGGGAAGGAAAACCACTGAAATGTACATGTACCAATTCCCTTCAATGAACGTAATCACTTTGTACTGCAAACATGTACTGATAAAAGTCAAAAAAGAAATTAATTAATTGATTTAATTAATTTAAAAAGCCAGAAGTACTCTAACATTATTAAGAGATAGAGTATGCATTGAATAATGAGCCCACAGTTTTCCAGCACCTGTAAGGATTGCCTCCCGCTCCTCATACAGCCACATTCTGCGGATCTCCCCAACAATCCAGGGTGGGGAACTGCTAAACCCACGGCGTCATCACAGGGACCCAGAAATTGTCCCTTGTAATGATGCTCCCTAGAGGTCGGACCCAGAAACCTTCTCAAGAATTGGAGCTTGGAGTCACAGATGGACCCAGAAACCTTCTCAAAAGTTGGAACTTGAGGGGGCCGGAGATTTAGCTCAGTGGTTCCGGTGCCTGCCTCGCAAAGGCAAGGTCCTGAGTTTGATCCCGGTAACCACATACAATGCTGGGCGTGGTGACTCACGCCCACCAACAGTCAATACCACATACCACAGTGCCGGGCGTGGTGGCTCACACCTGTAATCCCAGCACTCGGGAGGCAGAGACAGGAGGATTGCTGAGTTCGCGGCGGCTTGCCCAGGCTACACAGTGAGCTCAGGGCCAGACTGAACTACAAAGCGAGACCCTGTCTCAAAAAAAAAAATGGAGCTTGAGGTCCTCAGGTAGTCACATAATTAGCAGGCAACCAAAACAAGAATGTTCAGTTCGTCTTTTCGCATCTAACCCTAGCACTCCTCTCCTTCCCTCCCATCTCTTCACGACCATTCCTTCCTCTTCAATGTCATTATCCTATGATCTACTGTTCAAGTTCAAAGCCTTTCTCACTCTAGAACAATGAACAAAGCCCCGTCCCTGCCAGCTTTCCTAACATCTCTAATAGGAGTACTGTGCCTCAGGCCACTCTGGCTTTAAAAAGTGTGGTGCTCTTTGATTTCTGTTTTCTCCATACCTCCCTTTCATCTAGTCATTCACTAAGCACTACACATTCTACTTCTACAGTGGCTTTCACATATTTTTCCATTATTCACAATCTTATGTCCCAAGAGCTTCTTACCTTACCCATCCCTTTTTGAGATACTTTTACACATATGTCATGTACTTAAAAAAATCTCATTGCACAAATACTCATCTAAGAAGTATTTCCTGTTGTCTGTTACTCCCCCAAACTATGCTCGGCTCCTTCAAACTTGACTGACATCATCTGTACTATCATGAGGCCTCAGTATCAAGAATGAGGCCTCCATTCTTCCAAGGAAAGCTGAAGAACTATATATGATTTTTATCTTGATATTTTGTGATCAATTGTGTTGATTTCTTCAAATATTGGCCATCCATTCTACTTGAGTAAAAACAAGTGGATCAAGTAAAAACAAGCGTATCAATCATGAAGTAAGGAAACAGGAAAAACAACTAGTTTGATCTGAAATACACATCTGATCAGGGATGTGTTGAGTCCAACTCCACTAAATGGTGACAAGTTGGAAAAGAAAAATCCTCCCCTGGATGTGTAGCTGAGAGATTAGCAGTTTACTGATGTGAGTCATGCATCAGCCACAGTCAAGTGTTGCTTTATCCTTTGCTTTTCTGGGACCAAATACTGAGCAAACAGTAAAAGAATAGGCAGAAACAGAAACTTGCTCATGATTTTGTTACCCAGTCACTGGAATGACAGGTTTTCTTAGGTGTTGCTTCCCTCTAACTTCTCCCATCTGCATGAATAGCAACAGCTCAGCTCTGAACACCCCTAACCAGCCATGGCCACCTGTGTCCCCCACATGTGGCCCATGAATCAGCACTGTTTATAGCACTACTATGCAAAAGTTTGGAATCTGAGCTTCTTCATTAGTTTTTTTTTTCATTCAATCACCCTTTTCTTTATAACTGCAAATTTATCAGTTGCTCTAGAGTCTGTTCATTCTTTATCTTCTGCCATTATTACAGTGGCTGAGGTCAGCCCATTCCCTTGGCTGGGAAGTCTAACTGAACTCGGGATTCTTTCCTCGGCCTTGGTCCATCAAACTTCCCCTTTTGCTGCTGCACCTCAGGCTAAATGACAGTCCCATATTTTTATAAAGTAATTAGTGGTGATAGTTGCAAATTTTGAATCACTTTAACTGTAAGGCTAGTACTTTCTATAGTATATTTCGCTACCAACCTAGTGGCGTTCACTAATAAATTAATTATTGGGTTCTGAGGTTAAAAATCAGTATTAATGGATTGTTAATTCAAATCCATAGTGCCAGACTAAGGTTTGGTTAGTGCCACTGTTTATCAGTAAAGTTCACTGACTCCCAGCCATACCCGTTGGTTTGCATATCAGATGTGCTCAGACCGGTGTTAGGAAGCTGTGATGGTGCTTAGTATTTGGCCCTTTACCTTTAAAAATATTGACTTTGTTCTATGCCAATAATTCTCAACTCTTATGGACACTGAAGTCTGCTCCCAAAGAAGTCGCACCTTTTGAGATTATTGTATAAAATTTATCGAGAGTGGAAATGTTAATGTTTTTTATTCATCACAAACCTCACCAGAGATCCTAAGGTGCCGTGGGGGTTAAGGTCATAGGCTGGGAAACGCTCTGACATGCTCTGAGGACACCTGAAGTGACTGGATTCAAGTCTGCAAAAGACGGCCAAGTCACAGTTCAGGTTTTTATAGCACGCCTGCTTGGTAAAGGTGCTGGTGGGATTTATGCACTGATTACTCGTGTGCCTTGAAGTGCACAAGCACTGATTTTCTGGCTCTATTCACAAAGTTATTTGGAAAGAGTGAAAAGAGGCTTCCTGATAAGGGCAAGGAGATTCTAACAACTACTTCCTTTCCCAAAACAAAACTACAGTTTATTCCTGAAGATCAGACAAAGGCAGGTCATTAGAAGATCATCTGTACCTTGATTAGGAAGCTCACTTGCTGGAAAACACCGAACGCCTCTTACCCTAAACACAGTGGGGACAAATGGAGCACAATGCAGGGCACTTGTGCTGTCATTAGCTCCCCTGATCTGGTTATAATTGGAGATGCTGCTGTCATGTCCCTCTTATGGTAAAGAACAATCACTGACTCCATAGTAGGCTCCTTTTCTCTCTCTCAGACAGATGACAGACAGACAGACAGATGATAGCTCCAGCCCACATGTACATAAGAAGGTTTATAAATCACCCAGTCTCAACTTTTCGGACTGTGTGTGTGTGTGTGTGTGTGTGTGTGTGTGTGTGTGTGTGTGTGTGTGTGTAAAGAGATTACTACTTAAAGGCTGTGTTTAAGCTTAATGGTAACTCCAAAGTTAAAGTCTGCACCTTATTTCTTCTACTTTTATACCTTTGTGGCAAATTCCAGGAAAGACAGAGGGTCCAGTGAAGGGTGAATATGGAAGAGGATAGACTGGAATTTTCTGCTTAATCTATCCATGAAAGATATTGGAACCCAATTCTTCCTAAATTCTCCTGAGTTCCTAAAGATATAGATGGTGGGGAGGACATGTGGAGTACAGCAGAGCCAGGGTGTGGTCTGCTCTCTGGAATTGCTGAGTGTGTTAGAGAAAATTCATGGTCAAACTGCCACTACCGTTCTCTAACTCATACTGTGAAAACCCCTGGGACTTTCTAGGTTGCTTAGTCTGTGCCTTAATATCCTGTGTTCCAGTGTCACTTAAAAGAAAACAGAAAACCAGGTATGGTGGGGTGTGCCATCAGTCTGAGGTATTCAGAAGCCAGAGCCAGAGGACTATCACAGGGGCAGCCTGGGCAACCAGGGTAGGAGGAAGCAGTAGAGGAAGGGGTGGAAGAAAGAGAAGCCACAGCATAACACACAAGATTATGTGGACAGAAATAATTGTTTTTCCACAATTACTGCCAAAATGCATATAACACAGCTGGATGGGTTAGCATATGTTCTACAAATTCCCACCTGAATTTTAGATTTCAAGAAAAAAGAGTATGTGTTAGAAAACGTGTTCCAAGTTTGCACTGCTGCCATAGACTCTATGAAAGCGGAAATGAGACGTTCTTTTCTGATGTGGAGTCTGGAGGACAGACATTTGTGATTAAATGTCAGGTTTAACCCCCCCCCAAAAAAACACGTGTTTTACATATTTACCATTTTTCATACAATCCAAATCATGGACCTTTTATGATCACTCTGTGAGATCAAGGAAATAGGGATCGCTTTTAGATCTCTTGCAAATCTCTAGGTCTCTCCTCCCATTGCATTCATATGGCTAGAAAATTAGCTACTGTAATTTTTAATCCCTCTTCCCATCCGTTTACCACTCCTCCCTCACCTCTGTCCCTTTAGGCAACACAAATATTTGCCCCAACAAGTAGTCTTACCATTACTTTTGAGAAGCTTTTTACTCCACAGCCAAACATAAGTAGTTGCAAACCTCTTGGACTGACAAACCTAAAGGTACAGAGGAGAGGAACATGGGATATCGAGTCTCACTCTCTGGATGAGACTATTATCTTTGCTATGACAGGCGAGGCAGTAGAGATGCGATGGAAACATCACTGATTTTCACTTCCACGGAGTTTACAGTCCAGCCCAGTGGCCAACGTCTAGCTGGACATTGCCTTGACCAACCGTCAGAAATGACAGGAACCCTGCGCTTATGCTTGGGTTTCCTTGGCCACAGGGTCTGTTCACACTGACACAGCCCCAGGGGAGAAGAGAAATTCGGTGCCAAGTCACTGGGCTCCTGAATTGCCGCACACAGCTATCATTGCTATCCCCTGGGCTATAGTTTTTTAAAGGACAAGAAAGGAATTTTATGAAATCTGATCTTCTGGGTTCCCAAGTCACAGAACCAGAAAACCAGCAGTCCAGTACAACAGAGTTGCTTGTTCATCCCCATAACAGCTAATGATCAAAACAAAATTTATTACTCTGAGTGAGCAGAGTGCAATAGGCACAAATGAGCTTTTAAAAGCAAATTTTTTGTTTTCACTGAAGTGTGTTGAAGAATTTTTTTTAAAGTACAATTAGAGTGTAGGAAAAAGACCAGATGTAGAAATTGGCCAGAATTAAAAAAATATTATAGTATCTCCTTTTAGACATGGCCCTGCAGCATCAGGGGCTGTTTAAGCTTCAGTAAGCAAATAAACAAACTCTGAACACCACTCTACATTGTTATTATTTCAGTAATGAGGAGCATTTTCCAGAGACTGGCTCCACATTAACATTCTGGAAGACAGATGGTCATCATCATTTTAAAATCATGAGTTAATCTTGGACTTGGCTTGCTGCAGACAGCGTAAATCACATATCCTTAAAATATGGCAGTTTGAGTGCAAATTGTATCTTTATGTTTTTCTCACAAAAAAAAAAAAAGCTAAGCTTCAAAATTCCTTCCTGAAATAATTCAGCTATCTCTTACAGTTTGGAAAGAGGGAAGGAAATCTGAAAGAAATCTGTTCATACTGAGTGTTAGAAAATTGCAATGAAGATCTCAATCCTTGCTAATTTAGTCATCAGCTCTGATCTGACTTTTTAAATGGACTGAAAGGAAACTGTTAAATTACAGAGGTCTACAGTAAGCTGATATGTTAAGTGCATATTAGGGCAGTTTTGTGTTTTGGGTGGTAGTTCCCTGCATATAATGTTTATCATGATGCTGTTTCATAGACTTTAAAAATCAAGATCTAGAATCATGGTTGCTCCGTCTTAAAGACAACCCATGATTTCTTAGCTGAACACATTTGGAGAAGTAATTTAACTATTTTGAAGAGTCCCAATCTATAAAATAGGTGTAATAATAACTGTTCAAAAGTATAGTGTAAAGAAATGGAGGATTTTTCCAAAATTTGTTCTTAAGTCTTCAAACAACACATAGCAATCTAATTTTTTTTTTAAATTGCATTCTTTATTGGTACAATTTGCATACATCTCACACTCACACATAACATTGGGGAATTTGTACCAGTATATGACACAGTCAATTCTCATTTTTACCCATATCCCCACCCACACCTCCCCACCCCCTATACACATGCTCTTTTATTTTCTTTCAGAATCATATTTATTCCTTCCCCTCATTACATCCCCACACCAAATTTCCTTTGGAAATTTCCCATTCTAAAAAGATCGTCATACTACTAGAGCTCATTTGCACCTACCGATAGCAATCTAATCTTAATCATCGTTCTCATAGTCACTATTTTTGCAGTTACTCCTTTCTGCCATGTGCATTACTCCGTCTACAACAAAAAGTATTTTTTGCAGAAATGCATTTACTCTCTGAAAAGAAATACTAGAAACATAATTACCCATGGTTCTCCAAGATGTGGGATTTGAGATGGGAGTTTTGACACTAGCATGCGGACTGTCAGTAGCTTCCAGGGGCAGGTGCTGTAGTCCCTATTACTGTTTGCCTATGTGAATTATCTCCTCATATGTGTTGAGAGAACAGTGCTAACCTGAAAGGCTGCAGTATCATAAAATTATGCTTTACTAATACATTCTGGTTGAAGAGAGGATACAGCAGTCAGACAGGATTCTCCTGCTGTAAGATTTCAGTAATCAAGTCCAGTAATCTGTGAATTTTATAGTCCATAAAGTATGAATGCATCTTTTACTTAAGTGGCTGAAAGCTTTTGATAATTTTCTCATTAGAAAATTCACTGTCTAAAGACAAATGATGTCCTGAAATCAATCAAGGAAATTCTGTAAATTACACCTCTGAAACTTTGCTATTACAGCCCCCTATAAATGCCTGTGTTTCTGAAGTAAACTTGGAGCACCAAATATTAATTTATGTGCCTGAGCATTTATTCCATCAAACAGGAAAGGTCTGCATGATAAGATAGAGTATATTATTCTTATTTGCATAATAAATCAGGCCTGCTCTGTGGGTCACTGAGTGCTAGTTATAGCATCTAACAAGTTACGCCTTCAAGCGTGCTTTCAATTTTCAAATTAAAATAATTTTAGGGGGTACAAAGTCCTACATTGTGAAATTGCAAGTAGATCTTCGAAACATGAGGCCTCATTAATATGAACATTGCAGGTGTGTGATAACAAAGTAAAGGATTCTGTTAATTATAGAGCTTGGGATTTTGACTATTTAAAATGATGTCCCTACCTTTGAGATGAAACAGTAGTGTGTTTAGGACATCACAGTCACTAACTCTTCTCATGGTTCTGACTCAAGTACTGCAGCATTTCTATTGTTTCTACTTGTGTTCTCTCCAATTTCTGTTTTTATAAAAAGAAATTGACTACATAATCTTCAATGGCAGTATTTGCCTATATAACTAATATTATTACAAATTCACCATAAATACTTGTATTCTTAAAATTTAAAGTAATATTATAAGCTCAGTACACATTGTGCTTATAATTAATTATCAAGTGCATTATATGTGGAAAAATACCCATTCAGGTCTTTTGTGACAGTATTACAATTTAAGTTTTTATGTAAATTTTTGCGCACAAAAAAACATGCTAAATATATTGATATATTACCATGATATATTGATATATTACCATTAAGTGAAAGATGCATTGAAAAATACATTGATAGTGATGTATATGGGGTGATGTATATGGAAATCAAATGGAGCTCCCACATTGAAAATTAACTATCTTCTTCCAAAGGTTCCAGTGTGTCTGGTCAATCCCAGAGATGCATGAGTGAGCTCCTGCGGAAGCCTACTTACTGAACAGATCTAGGAGCTTACTGAAAAACAATTCATCTGTAAAAAGTTTATCCAAAAACAATAGGAAAAACCATGAGAATGAAGAGTAGCCTTCAGAGAGGAATTTGGTGCTGAGTAATTGGTGCTCTGTTACTTAATCACATGAATTTTGATCTGACAAATGAATAGACTTCTGAGAATTCCTTAAAAATTGGTAAAAATGCAAGTGCTACCTTGTTGACCTTTTTTAAAACTCAGAGGATGTGAGATGGTTCTACTATGTATCTTGAGTAAGAAGATCAGTGAAAATTGGGAGAATGAAATATTTTTGTTGGCACATTTGCAAAATGCAAACTGTGGAAGTTGCTATGAACAATATTATGAGCCAAAGAAAGAAGGGCTTACTAAGGTTTTGATGGCCTCAGCAGAATACAGTGCGACAAAAAGAAAACAAATAAAAATATGCACACATTCTGTACTTTTAAATTGAAGCAACTACATCCTTAGAAATGTAGAGTCACCATACCATGGAAATATTTGTTCTTAGTGGAGTGCTAATTGTGCCTAGTTAGTATTTTATTTCATGAATTAGTTTAACTAATACTGAAGCAGTCTACCTTCCCTAGAGGAAATCAACACAGTGATTAACACTGATCATTCGGATACTGTTTCATGTCATTAACACAGTAAAATCAACAGCAGGATTAAAATAACATATTTTAAATTCATTTCAGAACAAAGTTTCTGCTATTAGACTATTACATACCTGAAATTCTATAAATTTCTTAGAAAACAGAATGTTCTAGAATGATACTGGTTCCATTTCATACCAGCTCCATTATTCATATCTATAATGTCATCAGATAGGATCCAGAATATTATACCAAGGGAGTATAACATAGGGAGCTAAAGCTTTGTGCCATGGGATAATCAAATTCTAAAACATGATATAAGTGAATTTGTTTTATTCATGAATTTAGGGAAAATACAAATTAGGTATTGAGCTGAATGTTTTGAGCCAATGTTTCAGCTTTGGATTCTTATTTTCAGAAGGCTTGAATCCCAACAAAACACATATTTCCTGACACAGTAGTTACTCGTAAGAGTAAATCCATATCGGGAAAATTAATGAATGAATTCTTAATTTTGAGAGTATCATCTACTTACAAATATCACTTTTGTCAGACATAATAACTTCATGGAATGAACTATGGCTAGTAAAATTGGAATACTGCAAGATATTACATCAACACTACCTTCTCTAATCACGTGCGACCTGTACAAATGTTCTTGCTGCATATCTCTGACCAGTCCCCATGCTCGGCTCCATGCTCCCTTTGGTTCCATGCCTCTGTCCAAATGCTTTGCAGTACTTGTGGATTTTAATTTCTTATTCTGACTTTCCAGGACTTTTGTGATCTATAGCATAGTAGGCTCTACTCCCTCCTACCCTCGGCCCCGTGACAATGTATTTCCTTTGCTAGAGTTCTCATGACTTTGTGACCCATGAACATTGAATAACTACTCCTGGTTATATGACTGATATCACCAAGTTCTCCATGCTACACACATTCTTTCACCCTAGTGAAATTTCTTTTCCATCTAGTCCTGAATATCTAAACCCAGGTTCTTTTTTTTTTTTTTTTTTTTTTTTTTTTTTTTTTTTTTTTTTTTTTTTGCTTTTGAGACAGGGTCTCACTTTGTAGTTCAGGCTGGCCCTGAGCTCACTATGGTGCCCAGGCAAGCCGCCGCAAACTCAGCAATCCTCCTGTCTCTGCCTCCCGAGTGCTGGGATTATAGGCATGAGCCATCATGTGCTGGCATTGTGGTATGCGGTGTTGATTGTTGGTGCGCGTGTCTCCACGCCCAACATTATATGTGGTTACTGGGGATCGAACTCAGGACCTTGTGCTTGCGAGGCAGGCGCCGGAACCACTGAGCTAACCCTCCGGCCCTAAACTCAGGTTCTTCCTGAAATCTTTTCAATTGTGCATTATTGATTGATCATGTGTCACTGATAACCATTAGTTTATTTGTATAGAGAAACAAAGTTTAGTAGCAGCCAGAGATGCAAAAATAGTACACATGGGTTCTTTTTTTTTTTTTTGAGACAGGGTCTCGCTTTGTAGTTCAGGTTGGCCCTGAGCTCACTATGGAGTGCAGGCAAGCCTCGAACTCAGCAATCTTTCTTTCTCTGCTTCCCTGGATTACAGGCATTAGCCACCATGCCTGGCACTGTGGTATGTGGTATTGATTGCTGGTGGGCGTGAGTCACTACTCCCAGCATTGTATGTGGTTCCCGGGGATCGAACTCAGGGCCTTGCGCTTGCGAGCAGGCACTGGAACCACTGAGCTAAATCTCCAGCCACATAGGTTCATAATTTTAAATTATTTTACTCGAGATAAAAATTAAAATCTAAGTAGATAATTTTAACAAAAAGACATAAACACAAACCTGAATGCATACAGACTGCTATGTGAGTACATACAAGGGGTGATTGAAAACTACAGGGTCGTGGTTTATACAGTCTCCCCAGGCCTCTGTGTTCAGATATGGAGCTTCTGGCAGCTCATTGGGTAGTAGGAGTGCTCTGCTTATCAAAGAGCCAATTCATTGAAGAGTTTGTGGCTTAGGTGAGTAGTCAGAAGAGGTGAAAGGTAACTCTCCCTCTCTGCCTTCCCCCTTCTCTTTGCCACCTAGTCACAAAGATCAGAGTAGCTTTCTTTCACTCAGGGTCTTCTACCATGGAGCCATAGATTGAGACCTCTGAAATTATTAACACAAACAAACCTCTTCTTTAAGATGTGGGTATTGGGAATGAAGAATAAGAAAGGTTTTGGTACCAGGAGTGAGCCTGTACTGTGAATTCCTGGCCAAGTGGTTCAGAAAAGTTTGGTACTTGTTTCCTGAAGGAGTTTGAAAACAGTTGTAAAAGCTAGCTAAAGAAGCCCTAGAATTTTATAGGCCAAGCTTTATGGATGACTGGATTAGAGCTCAGAAGACTTCAGCATTCACAGAAAAGCAGATAGTAAAGACCAACCTTGGAAGGTTTCAATTGATAACAAGCTCTCCATTGTTAGTAGGACTCAATACTATGTGTATTATACTCTGTAAGAACATTCATCTTAATTTTGACCATGTCTTGAGACCCTGTGAGAGACTGAGATTAAGGAAGATGGACTAATCTTGTAGAGAACATTGCAAAGTAGCCCAGTGTTCAAGCTGGAGCATGAGTACTGCTTGCTGCTTGGAGTGAAATTTATAATGAGAAGGAGGAGTAAAAGGACCATTTGAAAAGTTTTTAGTGTCTCCAGAAAAGAAGATGCTGTGTGTGGAAGCAAAATAGAGCATAGTTGCTGAAAAGATTAGCATTATAATGTCAAGTTAAATAAGTCACATGCACAGCTTCAATATCACGTGGCTTCTCTTGTATGAGAGACCCAAAATAAAAATAAAGAGCAAACTAAAAGATAGATAATAGAAAATGGAGATGGGGAACAAGACATGGAGGGAGCTTGGCTTATACTTTTCTTCTTTAGTTCATATTTATCTTGTTTTAGAATCAGTCTGATACTGGCTTCCAGAATTGATTTTCTGTTAAAGTTAAAATAGGAAGAAATATATCAAACAACAGAAAGCCTCTACTCAACCTGCGAAGACTGGATTTCTTAATGTGAAAGTCAAAGCAACAATCTGGTATAAATCTTTACTAAATATTAGATAGAAAAGATTCAAATTTAGCTAGGAAGTGTTTCAGATTAAGTTTGCTGTGGAAATAAGAGGAAGTACATTAACCCAGTTATGTCTTTCCTTATTTTATGCTGGAGAAACATAGCTTGCCTTATTTATTTATTTATTTATTTATTTATTTATTTATTTATTTATTTTGCTTTTTGGAGACAGGGTCTCGCTTTGTAGTTCAGGCTGGCCCTGAGCTCACTATGGTGCCCAGGCAAGCTGCCGCAAACTCAGCAATCCTCCTGTCTCTACCTCCCGAGTGCTGGGATTACAGGCGTGAGCCACCATGTCCAGCGTTGTGGTATGCAGTGTTGATTGTTGGTGGGCTTGTCTCCACGCCTAGCATTATATGTGGTTACCAGGGATCAAACTCAGGTCCTTGCGCTTGCGAGGCAGGCGCCGGAACCACTGAGCTAACCCTCTGGCCCAGCTTGTCTTATTTTTAACAAAATTAACTATAGTAGTACTGGCTCACCAATGTCAACATCAGCTCAGTGGCCCAAGAGTTTGTATTTCCCATTCAATTTTCTCCAAAGGAAATACTGTATGAAGTACACATTTGCATGGGTCCAAGCATATGACTGAAAGAAACTAAGCTTGTGAACAAGGAGTTTCGCTTCCAGCTTTGTTCTAGAAGGCAATTGGCTTTTTTTAACCACTGAAGAAGAGTGTCTAATTCTCCATGCCAACCCTTGGGCACATTCAGTATTACATAAAAGCAGTAAACTAGTAAAAACATACATATAAAATGTTCAGTGAATTGTGGATAGTGCCTTCCATAGGCTTTGGATCAGCCCTACCCAGGGAGGCTTTATTCTTCTCACTTTGAAGATAATGAAAAGAAGACCCAGCTGCATTAAAAAATGTGGTCAGCAAACAGAGCTGGCTTTGAATCATGGCTTTGCTACCTTCCAATCTCCACCTTTGCGTAATGTCCTCTTCCCTCTACACAAACCCTCCGTTCTTCTCTCTGTGTGTGAACTTCAGTAGAACCCATCTACTGAGGCTTCGCTCAGCCTGTCCACACTTCACCCTGAACAGCATCAGGCTGGCTCATGCATCTCACACTAGGGTGCACACTCTTGCTCTCACGTTGCTAGTCCCAACAGAGTATAGAGCTTATTATTTTGCTCAGGCATGACTTAAACTCATGAGCCAGGGAAGTGTTCCAACTTTTCATAAATGATTTGTCCTTTTGATAAAATTTCACCTGATACTTTAGAAAAATTGAACAGACGCTATCACTACGGGGCACCTTGGGTAGATCAGAGCCCAGTATCACAGGAATTTTCCTTAGTCTTTTCATATCACCAAGCTAAATAATGAATCTGAAGTTTCCTGAGGTCTTTCCTGCCATGAAGTTTAAATCAGATGTGGCTTCCCTTGAGTATTATTCAGAGGAGTTCTAAAGACAGTGTAAAAATATTGAAGGAAGCTAAATGAGATTCTTTTACTTAAATATACATGACTATAGATGTACTAACTTCACTTCATTGAAATGGAAAAGAAGAGCTAAGTTCAATGCTAATATCATTCTCCCACCGCTTGATTCTGTATATAAACGTCAATATTCTGAGGTTTTGCAAGATGGATATTTATAATTACTACAGATTTCATTAGCTAAAAAGCCAGCATTAGAAAGTAAAAATTGGATTTTAATGAACAATTCTTTGGAAGGATGTCATGAATTGGTATCTGGAGGATATAATCATGACTTAAAAATCAAGTAGATTAAATGAGACTAGAAAAAGGCTAGATAGAATAAAGATTAAAATAACTTCAAAGATAGGCCCTTTTTGAACCATTTTTCCCTACCCTCTGGGGGAAAATGAAGTAAGAAAAAAAAGAAATAAAAAGAATAATAAATGTGCACTTTAAAAATGTAATTTGTATTTTAATGCTTTACAGTTGATGGGGGAAATTTGGATGGACAATTTTACAGTTGGGATTTGACATGGTAAATTAAAGGCTTTGGCAGCAAATAAATAGCTTCATGGTGATCGGTACTGAAATTCGATGTCCTTCCACAGGTTAGTGCCAGACTCTCCCTGCTCTGAGTTCATGCATCCAGCACCATCTCAAGAAAAGTTAAAGACCAAGACATGGACTGTGTGGGTGAAGACTATCGCTACTCAGCATCAAAATGATACCGAGTGATATTGCTGTCACAGCCAATGATAGAGCGGTTTTCCACACCATGCACTGTGCTAAACCTTCTATGTCCACGGCCATGTTGACTTTAGGGATGAATTAATGAGGACATTTAGGAGCCAAAGCTAAGGTGAACCTCGACTCAGCCTAGCTCTGTCTGTTAAAGACTGTGCATTGCATCATAACTGCTTGTTGTCAGTTCATCTTAAAGTTTCACTTACATTTTCAAAATAAAAATTAGCATTCCTAAGAAGGAAAAGGAAAAGTATAACCTTTATCTACTTAATGATAATCCTTAAGCATGAACAGTTGATTCTAAAAACTAGCACCTACAAGTCTGAAATCACTGGGAGTACCTCGGAGTATTGTGCTGGAAATGGATTACAAGGTACTTGAGTTATTCTTGTGTCAAAGCATAAATATAAGGCAGTCTACAGCGTGGTCCCAGAATTTTCACTTCATGCTCACGCCCAAACATAATCCCACTTCTTTTTCCTAAGACACATTTTCTTTTTGGTCTTTTCCTTCTGAAACAGCTCTTTATCCTAAGAGCTTTATTTCATAAATATAGAATGAGGAAAGTGCATTTTATGGTTTACTGGCCACTATTCTGTCATGGGTTATCAATAATAAATCATTTCAAAAGTGGATACTCATGAATCATTGGAGGTAGTCATAAATATTCATCATGTTTAGAAATCTGATGCTTGTTTGCTGTTATTGTTTGCTGTAGTTGTTTTTATTTATGAAAGTGTGTGTAGTATAAGTAATGAACTCTTTTTTTTTTTTTTTTTTTTTGAGACAGGTTCTCGCTTTGTAGTTCAGGCTGGCCCTGAGCTCACTATGGAGCCCAGGCAAGCCTCGAACTCAGCCATCCTCCTGTCTCTGCCTCCCAAGTGCTAGGATTACAGGCGTGAGCCACCACACCCAGCAAACTCATAATTTTTTTTTTTTTTGAGACAGGGTCTCGCTTTGTAGTTGAGGCTGGCCCTGAGCTCACTATGTAGCCCAGGCAAGCCTCGAACTCAGCAATGCTTCTGCCTCTGCCTCCCGAGTGCTGGGTTTACAGATGTGAGCCACCACGCCCGGCACTATGGTATGTAGTATTGATTGCTGGTGGGTGTGAGTCACCACGCCCAGCATTGTATGTGGTTACTGGGAATCAAACTCAGTACCTTGCGAGGCAGGCACCGAAACCACTGAGCTAAATCCCCGACCCCAAACTCATAATTTTAATATGGAGAACAGACTTTAGCAGACATATTATAGCCCTTAAAATCCTTCTACCATTTCTCTCTCCTCTCCAAATCTCAATTACAGCATAACTAGACTACACTTTGTTTTCCTTATATTTGATAACATGTTTCTCTTACCACTTTTTTTATTTTTCTTGCCTATTAGTCCTTCCACCTCTGTATTTTAAAATCCATTACAATTTTTCAAAATGTGGCTAAAATGCCATCACATCTGTAAAATCGCCCATCAACATTCTCATCAAAACTGTACCTCTAGTGTCAGAATACTTAGAAATACCCAGTGGAACTTCATCCCCCACTGTTAGGACAGACTAGTCACACATTATCTTTCTTCTCATCACTCCTAGCTCAGGACTGTGCATTTCAAGCACATTCAATACATGTTATTGAAAAAATCTGTGCCACTCATTCAAGCCAAAGTTTGTTGAATGTATGTTATGTAATAGCCACACATGATTAAAATCAGAATTACAGAGAAATGTGCAAAGTAGACACTATTGATTTACTTGTTTTACAAGTGAGGAAACAAAGACTCACTGAAATATTGTTACCAAAGATCAGTATGGGAGTCAACAACACATCCCACCAAGATCTGGGTTCAAATCCCGTTCTTTGGGACCGTGTTGCCCTAACCTTCACCTTGTCAGGCCTCTGGCTTCTCTCCCACGTGATGTGCCCAGGTGCTGAGGGAACCCCAAAGAGGATGACTTTTTCTCTCTTTTCCACGAGGGGATTAAACCATAAGCAGATCACCAAGACAGAAAATGGTAGTGATCAGTAACCACGGTGCTGGAAAAAATGCAGAAAACTTTTTGCTATTAGAAATATTATGAAAAATAATTCAGTAAGAAACCTTGCTGCCATCAATATGAAAGCCACTCTTTAGTTCTCTGAAGTGTGACAAAAGCTTTTAAAGATATAATTTTCCAATCGTTGATGCTCAGCTTCATTTTAGAAAATATAAAAACTTATGTTTTAAAGCATATCAGCCACCTTCTGATGAGGCAGAGAATCAGTGAATTTCCATTCACATTACAAACTAGTACGTGGACTCCAAGTAAAGAAAAATTCATTAAATATGTACAACGAGGTAGGTGTCTGTTACCCTCAATAGGATGCATGGCAAACATGTTCACAATTTCACTAAGAATAATTTTGTAGCCCAATAGTAATTTCATCAGGCTTCTTGGAACTGAAGCTGTGTTGTTTTGTTGAATTTTATGTATTATTAGAAGTTATACTTTATCATGTCTGGAAGAGAAGATTTCGTTTGTTTGTTTTACAAGTTCTTATTATCTTTTCTGGTTCTCTAAGAAGCAGTCATAGTAATACCTCCATTTCAGAATAAATGAATTTGAAATCCCTGAAATTTTATCTTCTCTGGAAAACAAGTCATAAATTTGTATAAGTGTCATGAAGCTCTGTGAGACATTTATCAAATTATATTTGTGCTTTACTAACCAATAATAATTTTCAATAGTTGATATTTAATATGAAGTGGTTAATGGCTAGGAAGAAAGAAAACAAATAAGGAACATTAAAAATTCTGGGAAAAGCTCTTAGAGAACAATTCCCTCAAGACTCACAATTGAATCCAAAGAGTTCATGGGTTTGGGTAGGTGTGGTGCTGGGTGGTGCCCATGGCTGAACACCTAGCTACTTCCCTAGCTTCCACTATTAAATTCTAAAACAGAGTTTTGCTAAACTGCTCATGCTGGGTCCAAATCCTGAATGTTCCTAAACCATCCTCCCATATTGCTAGGGTAGCAGATGAAGAGCTACTACACCCAGCCTAAGCCCCTTATATACATAAGCTTCATTTCCATTTTTTTATTTTTACCATCAAAATTTTCCTTTCCCCTCTTCACTTCCTCCTACCTTCCCTTTACTCTTGGGTAATCAGAATTAAAGGCGTGTGACATGGTGTCCAGGGTCCACTGAGCTCTGAAATATTCATGGACATTCCACTCCAGTAGTCACTGTATAGGGTTACCAAATTCATTCACAAGAAAATGACCTGCTGACTCAGAAAAGCAGAGAACTGTATCTCAAAAACTTTTGTATTCATTCTGATCTCCACTCTTACAGATGAATGTAGAGGTAGAAATTCTGATAACATATATTGGAAGAATTTCTTAGTCCTTCTTGAAACTGCACTGAAGTTTGAAACGCTAAGCAAAACAGCCAGATGCCTGAGCTCTGAGCTCCACTAGAGTTCACCTTTATCTTACTCATTCTTCAGTAACTCGTTCTATGGTAATTGGAGCTGCCACAGAAATACTGCTTCTTTACTGTGGGTTGAAGATAGAAATTGCTGTAAATAAAGAATAATTAAACTCAACTATTTTAACAGTGAATTGTCAGGAAGCCATTTCAAATCTATATGTACAACATAATTTACCATTTTTATAGCACTCATTCCCTTGAAAATACCAACACATCAATCTGCCTTTTGTCTCCAACAAGTTCTCAATCAACTTTACATGAGCAAACAGTCTCATCAAAATGAACCAAACTCCCTGATATATTCATTCACACTATCATTGTTCCCTGGAAATGAGCCAGAGCCTCAATAAGGCAGTCACTGGAAACACACAAAGTATTTTAATATCCTAATTATTTTGATTTAACTTCCTCTAATAGTTTAAATTGATACCGAATTTATTTAGGACCCATTAAAGGTCCCCCCCACACACACACACAGATTGTAAACACAGGCTAAACTTAATCTCAAGGATAAATTAATTATTCATGTTTCAAATTGACAATCCACTTTCCCAAAAACCTGCCACCTCCTTCTACATTCAGGCTTTTATTTTAATTCCCTTTCCATTTTAGGAAAGCAATTACCAGCACCATATTTGTTATTCTGGAGAGCAGAGAGCCTTCTGCTCGCTGATCTGAGCACAAACAGACTCTATGACAACAAGGTGAGGAGTGGGCTGTGCCATCAGTGGGATAGCACTGTCTCAGGTACCGCTCCTTGGACACGGACAGCACAGAGAAAGGGACAGACTCACAAAGGCATCTTTCCTGCCTTAGCATGCTGTCTCCCTCACACTACACAACCCCCAGGCTGTTTTCTGGACAACCACATGATCCTTCTTTTCTTCCTTCAGTAACAGATACCTACATATTTAAATGGGGGGGGGATCATGCCGAAGACATATTTCTTCTAGGAGGACGAGACAGAATCCAGAAGGCTTGAGGTGCCATGTGGCTCTTCCACTGATGTAGGTCTTTCCTTCTTAAAATAGTGACAGTGTGTCCACATGCGAAGAGGAGGACAGATAACCAAAATTGACTTAGAAACATAACAAAGAACTGTTGAAACATGAGAGGTTGTCTCTAGTTTCAGCTGTGCAGTTCATTTCGTCTATCTTCTGTGCAGTATGTGAATTACTTTTACAAATCATTAAAGCAGATTGGTTTGTTTGCACTTGATTTTGTTGAAATACACCTTTACTGGAGGACAGGTCTAACTTTTCCCCTTGGTCTTTTGCTTCCCTCCAGGTTGATTTTCCTGTGATGAGTGATGTTACCTAGAGTTAAGGGCGGAGGAGGAGAAATTAGGAAATGAACTACAAACCGATGGCTCACATTAGAGGTTTGTCTTTCACTTTAGGTGCAGTGACAAGTGAAGAGCAACTTCAACCTCCATCAGTCCCAGGCTGGAGATTTAGCTCAGTGGTTCTGGAGCCTGCCTAGCAAGCACAAGGTCTCTGGTTCAATCCCCAGTAACTACATATAATAATACTGCGTGTGGTGACTCATGCCCACCAACAATTAGTACCACATGCCACAATACCGGGGATAGTGGCTCACGCCTGTAATCCCAGCACTTGGGAGGCAGAGGCAGGAGGATTGCTGAGTTCAAGGCTTGCCTGGATACATAGTGAGTTCAGGGCCAGCCTGAACTACAAAGCGAGACCCTGTCTCAAAAAAAATAAAGAGTCATCAGTCCCAACATAGGGTACAATTTATATCTCAGCTTCTTCAGGGTCACACTATTCCAAAGTCACCTGTTAGCCCCGGTATGAGAAACCATGAGCGAGCCAAAGAGGGGACTTTGGAGACAATGTGGCCTCAGTTCCAAGCTCTCTGGCCCATGGAGGTGGAGTGCTTGGTCTTTCCTCCTTATTTCCTTCTCTTGCATCCTTTTCCACTCAGATTCTAAGCATCCTTTAGTTCACTGCTATACCCTTTATGCAGCTTCTCTAGTAAAAATACACCTATTTAATTGAAATCCCTGAAACTGAATCCTGGCCCCAATATAGCCCCTTGTGAGAATTTAAATAGCTGACTTGTATAAAATGTTTAGCATTATGCCTGGCACAAAGTAAGTGAATGAAAAGCATTGACAAGTGTCACCACATGTAGCACCTAAAGCCTTCACAAACTCACTGTCCTTGTAGAAATTTTGTAACAGCTTCTACTTGTGCTGCTCACTTGATTGTGGGCCTAAACTTTATGTCTGACAGTTCTTTCAAAATTATTAATTCAGGTATACCTTTCTAGCTCGACTTTAGAAAGGAGAATGCATGAGCTATTTTTTTTTACTTTTCCATCACATCTAGCAGAATGCATTCATATGATAGGCATTGCATATTTATTGTGCAAATAAATAAATAAAGGTCTTACTCATCTGGAGTATGACCTCCAACGAGGTTTCCTCAGAATAGTGTACTGCTTTATCGGCCCCAACAAGAGTCTGATACAAGCTTTTTCTCCCAGCTCCTTTCCTTGTTCTACTCTGCTGCACACACAAGGCAGCCAGGACTCAGCTCTGTTCACTGCGGCAGCCTGTTAACAAAGGACAGAACTCACAGTGGCAAAGCTGAAGGCAGTGAGACCCCAGGACGCAAGAACAGTAGCCTGGACACTGCTTGATTGACAAGAAAGCACATTAAAATTTCAAGAGGGATTTGAAAGCCACATCTGCAAAAAAAAATAACTGCTAAACACTCAAGATATTCTTTCCACAGACGATGGGTTACAGTATACCCTTGAATATAGATCCCACACTGCTGTGTGAAAGAGGAGTGTCACAGAGAATGTCCTGGCCAAAAATGAAAGCAAGAAGCACCAGCAACCTACCAGTCACTCCTTTTGTCCAGCGGAGTAAACAGTTTCTCTGTGGACCTCTTTCTTTTGTGAAAATAGAGAAAATCTGGTGCCCTTTCAGATTTACTCAAGTATGCAGTAAATATGTTTATTACATAGAATAATAAAAAGAACCAGCATGAAGAAGGGTGGATGAAAATAGAAATAATTTTATGTTCACTTTGGGAAAGTAAAAGCCTAGTTTTAATATCACAGGCTCACGTATTTCAGCTGTGATTCGACATTGTCAGAGGGAATCACTTGTAGTCACACTGTGAAAGCAGAGAAAGAGATGTCAACTCCCACATGAGACAGGCAAAGACATTCTGAACCGTGAGCAAAAAAACAAAAGTCAACCTCTCATTGTATTTTAAAGAGAATTTGACTTAAAGTAAATGATGTTATTACAGATAGTTCACACTTTTATTTGTTTGTTTATATTTGTCCCTTAAGGAGTGTGATACCATGAGAGTGTCTCTTTGTCGGTTGTTGTTATCCTGTGGGGTCGCGCTGGCAGGAGGGTGAGCAAGGACGCAAGAATCAAGACACTGATTCTTGGTCAAGGGAGGAAGCTTCTTCTTTATTGTGCATAAGGATTTTGCTTTTATAGAGGATGAGGGGGCAAAGGGAGCAAGTCGTGAGGGGATAGGTAGGTTCATTGTGACGTGGTCTGAGGTGATTGGGCTAGCTGTGTGATAGGACTGTTTATGATTGGAAGCTATCCCTGTGAGTACTGTTAAGAGGATATTGGCGCTGGGCAACATTTCTCCCTACTTATATATATGTATGAGGGAGGCGAGAGGCTGTGCCTGTCTTAGGTTGTCCCCAGCGTTGAGGGTCTTACCCGTAGTTGGCTAGCCAGCCTATCAGAGGTCAGTGGCAAAAGGTGCTGGGCCTGTCTTAGGTTGTCCTTAATGCTAAGGATCTTACCTATCTTTATCTTGCCAGCCTGTAATGCATCATCTCATGAATGTGCAGGCGTCTTAGGTTGTCCCCAGCACTGAGGATCTTACCCATCTTTGGCTAGACAGCCCATTAGACGTATGCAGGATTTGTCCAGGCCAAACTTGAACCTCTTGTGAGTTATTATTTTGCCTCCTAGTAGCATCTAGCACCTCAGCCAATAGTGTGATATTTTTGTAATTTTGATGATATCTCCATCTAGCCCTCCTTATATGTAGCAGGATGTGGTTACCTGATTATGAAGCGTTATGGAAGTGGTGGCTGCTGCCAAGACAGAAGCCATAAAGGAGACAGTAATTGTAGTGATGGCCAAAATCCTGAGTCCCAGTGGGAACATTGGGGCCTGCTGGTCTGTCGTGGTCTGTTGGCTGGATCAGCAATGATGTTGCTAACAAGGATGGGCAGCAGAAGTAGTGAAGTCGTCTAAGGAGGTGACAGGGGGAGCTTGATCAGAGCCAGGTAGTGGTCCAGCAGAAGTATATGGTTGGATGTTTGTCGAAGGTATCCAGAGGGGCTGAGGTTCATCCTGTGGAAAAATACAAGCATAGCCTCGCCCTAACATAAGGAGAGGTACTGGCTCTAAATGGGAGATAGGAATGTGTAGCCAGGGATGAGCCCAGTAAATTTGACCTAGAATCTGTTGGAGTTGACACAAGGGGAGTTGTTGGGGAATCGAGGTCTTGGGGACCTGGCAAGAAGTGGTGGTTAAGTCTATTTGAACTCCCAGAAATTGTAAGGGTGGCTGTATTCAGACTTTATCTTTATTTATTTGGAATCCTTGTCTTTGGAGTCCTTGTAACAGGACAGAAAGGGCTTAGTGGAAGGTAGCCTCCTGGGGACAGCACAAGAGGATGTCATGCATGTAATGCAATGGTAAAAGGTGCAGGTAGCCGGTAGGATCAGCTCATCTAAAGCGGCTTTAACTGCAATTTGGCAGATTGGGGGACTGTTTTTCATTTCCTGGGGAAGGAACCGCCAGTGGAATTTTAAAGTGGGTCCCTGAGGAGGGCTACAGTGAAGGCAAAACATTGTTGATCTGCCTCATGTAATGGAATAGGGAAGAAGCAGTCTTTGATGTCTAAGGAGGCAATATATTGTCCCTGTGGGATGGCTGACAGGAGTGAGAGTCACAACTGGGGTATTCCCAGGGGTTTCATGGTTGCAATGATTGCCCTGAGATCATGGAGGAACCAAAAACTCCTCATCTTTTTTGAATTATGAAGATGGAGGTATACTATGGATTTGTGGTGGGCTCAATGTGATGGGTCTGTAATTCTTGGTTAACAAGATGATGGAGTGCCTCAAGTTTAAATAAAGGCAAGGGCCACTGCTTAACCCATACAGAGGCATCTGAGGTCCAACACAGCTGAATGGGAATAGATGGAAGGAGACTAGCAGTGGCCTTTAGTATTGGGAGTGCTGTTCTAGGCTGTCAGTAGTGAGGACTGCACCCATTGCCTCAAGTAGGTCATGACCAAGCAAGTCAATAGACATATCTTCTAAAATCAAGGGGCTAAATTTTCCCCAGTGACCATCAGGGTGAATCCAGCTAATGGGAGAAGAGGTCCAAGAGGAGCCTGTGACCAACCCCTTTGACCGGTGGGCCTGGGACTAGAAGCCAGTCAGGGGGGAGCTCTTCTTTATGAAAGATGGTTTTATCTGCTCCTGTGTCAAGGAGAACTTTAAAGTTTTTGTTTGCACAAAATAGGGTAAGCCATAGCTTAAAGGTATCTATAGGTGTATTCCAATATACCTGAAGAGGAGACATTGATTTAGGTGTCTGATAGGGTGTTGGTGCTGCAGTGAATGCATCAACAAGTTGTGAAATCAAAACTGATCCAGTGGGAGCTCCAGTGTCTTTGGTAGTGTGAATCCTTTTATCAAGGAACGCCTGGCACAAAGAGATGATAGCTGACTGGTAAATTTTTTGAGACCCTTCAAAAATAAGGTCTTTGATCATAGACTCACAAGCATCCAGGTGAGCAACTTTGGGGGAAACCGGCTCTACGGTGCCTTGACAAAAGTCAGGAAAGTTCTCATTAGTCTTTTGGACAAGTTTAGACAAAGGGACTAAGCCACAGCGTGAGGGTGTTTTTTGCCAGGCTCAGAGGGCACAATCTCGAACCTGGTTGAAATAAGGTTGGCTAAATGAAGCCTGAACAATAACCTGAACATTTGGGCCGACACCTTTGAGCTGGTCCACTGTTATTGGAACACGGGGCTGTGCAGCAATGTTAGTGCAGGCTCACTGTTTACACTCATCAAAGCACATGGCCTTAAAGACCAGGAAATCTCCAAGTTGTAAACAAGCACGTGCAAGGTCTAGCCAGTCTTTCGGGCAGTTGACACCTTGTGCAAAATTGTCAAGCAATTGTAGGGCCAGGGAGCTTTGAGGGCCATGGTTGCCAACTGCTGCCCGAAGGTCTTTCCACACCTTAGGGTTAGAGGGTGCCCAAAATACTGGCCCTCCTGGTTGGGTGTAAACAGGAAAGTCCTTGTGTGGTGTGGGGGGGAAGGAAAGGGTTATGCATGGGGCATTGCCTGGGAGTTGCAAGTGGCACAAAGGTAGTGTGGGAGGGGGAGCTCATCATCAGAGTCATCTTCTAGGATGGGGCAGGAAGAGGGAAGGGGAAGGTATAGTTGAGAAGGTTTGCGGGCCACACATGTGGGTGGGGCACCAGAAAAAAAAGCCGGAGAGACGCTGAGGGGTGAGGGAGATGTGGCTGAGGTGGCTTGGCACCATTTTGAGATGATTCGCTGCCAAACAGGATATTATCTATTGTATAAAAGGGTCCTAATGCGAACAGACAATAAGAGTACAGAGACTGAAGTGGAGAAAAAGAGAAAAGTCAGTGGTAGCACAGAGGCATGTGGGGGAGTCCCGGAGGGGAAATTCAAACAAGTGAGCGATGAGAGAAATAAGTAAAGGAAAAGAAGGAAAACAGTGGCAAAGAAGGGCTGTAGGAGGGCTCCGCCAAACGTGGAAGCCAGTAACCGGCCGGGGGGTCTAAGACCGGGGGTCCTGAAGGGTCCGAAAGGAAGGGGGCCCAGACAGACGGGTCCAGTGGCACCAAAAGGAACGGTCCCCAATGGACGGAGGGGACCAGATACCGGCCAGGGGTGGGGTCTAAGACCGGGGTTCCGCAACGGATGGGTCTGCAATGGGTGGAGTATTCGCCAGAGAGGGGAGAGGATTCTTCTTTATTGCACATAAGGTTTTTGCTTTTATAGAGGATGGGGGGGGCCAAAGGGAGCAAGTTGGGAGGGGACTGTTGGGTTCACTGTGACGTGGTCTGAGGTGATTGGGCTAGCTGTGTGATAGGGCTGTTTATGATTGGAAACTGTCCCTGTGTGTACTGCTTTCAGGAACATCGGCGCTGGGCAACATGAGAAGAGCTCTGTGCAGTATTTCCTTACAGGTTCTTAGAGATAAGAGATGATAAAAACAGGTTGGTTTTGTTTCTCCTTTTGTACATGGTACATAGACATTTCACACCCAGCATGCTGAATTTAAGGACTTCCTTTGGTCATGGTCTGGAAACTGAAAGATTTTCCTACGAAATACAGATTAGAAATGATCTCCCCTCTCACACACACATGCACGCACACACACACATGCACATGTGCATGCACACAGGGACACACACATCCCCGAGGAGATGCTCTGCAGGGATTATGTGGGGGTGGAGGGGGCTTTGCCACTTGTAACTACGTCCCAACAACTTACCAATGTTCCAAGGTACTTGGATGTGTGTAGAACATAAAATTAAATCTGAAGTGCTAATTTGGCACAATTTTTTATTCATAACATCAATTCTCAACACTAATCTTGACATGCTCTTTTTTATTTTTAAGATTTCCAACTGGAAGTGAAAAATTACTTGGCAAAGTGGTCTTTGGAGAGAAATATGATGGAGCCCCAGCTTCTGGCAAAAGGAGAGCGGCGCTCTTGCCTCTCCTGAGGAGAACGGGGGAGCTGGTTCTCGCAGGGCCTGGAGGCCAGGCCTCAGCCAGCTCCCAGCTCCCAGCTCCCAGCTCCCAGCTCTGGGGAGTTGATAAATGGCACTCATTTTCTTTCTGCGACCTATTCGTGAGCTCATAAATCACCATTTGTGTGAGCTCCTCTGGATAAACCCTGGAAGCTGGGAGAGGTCAGGGATGGACGCTGAGATCTAGATTGCACACCAAGCCCACTACCTGCTGCGTTACCTACTGCTTCCTACTTCCCGCCATTCCAAGCGCTAGAACCATGGCCTCAGGAAAGTTCCCTTGTGAAAATGTGTGTGAGGGCACCAGGGTACAGCTGTAGCCAGGAGGGGCATTCCTTCGCTCTCACAGTGGGGAGAGACAAAGGGAGGCACA
>PVIC010018069.1:0-32036 GCA_004025085.1 Thryonomys swinderianus
TTTCTGTCTGTGTGTCCATGTGTTGATTTACTGTCGATGCACACCCGCCATCCAAAACTTGAGATTTATAGCGGAGCAAGCACGGTCCCGTCTCTGCTTGGGTTCTTCGTGTGAAAGTTCCCATCTTTACTGGCCGGGACCTTCCCCCATTGGTCACTTTGGCTACTTAAAACTTCTTGAAGGCATTTCTATCCAAACGCCCTATTCACATGCTTCAACCTGCCCTCTTGTTTGACGTACTGACCCTTCTACCTCACTAACAATTTTGGGAATATTTTCACTTACGCTTAAATCTTTTTAAAATATCTCTTTCTTTATAACTGATCAATGAAACTACAATCCTTCAGAATACAGCTTTTGCTATGACATAAATGAGCTCATGTAGAATTTGATCTGCTTGTCTAGAAGACACGCAGAAGGCTATGCCCGTCAAGAATGGAACAACTGAGTAACTGTGCCAGCTGCCCGCTGCTGGGACCGGAGACCTGACACGCGACTGAAGGGGCGCGTGTGCACGACGCACACTGCTTCGGGTCTCAGGTCGCGGCCCGCTGGCCCCGGCGCAGGGGCATCGTGGCTGGAGGACATTCTGGAGCAAAGAGGCTGCTTAGTTTGTGCACGTTAGGGACCGGCGGGAGGGACCGCACCCCAAGGGCACGGGCTGTGACGGGCACTGTCTGAGGCGCCCAAGCCTCACGTGTCCGGAAGGCGGTGGGATCACGGCCAGCTGGGGCGTCGAAGGTGCTGCGGGTGGCGGAGCCAGGGCGGAGGTGTGTCGCTGGGGCAGCACTGGCAGCGCGAATCCCTCTCCCGGGCTCCTCCTTGCTCATCCTGCTTCCCAGCTGGCAGCACGAGCCGCCTTTTCTTCCGCCCGCCCCTCGGCCATCTCATCTCCATCTTGGAGCCAGAAATCCATGCACCGAAACTGTGAGCCAAAACACACCTCCCCTCGTTTTCGTTGTGAGTGTGGTTCCCTTGTCCCAGCGAGGCGGCGGCGGGCCGAGGCTCGGGCCCCGGGCGCGGGAGGCCGCCCTCTTCCTCTGTACTCCGGCCTTGGAACCGGCCGGCCACGGACTGAAGCTGACGGCAAAACAGCGGCTCCTCCTTTGAATTGCAGGGCTGGATGTTCCGTCTCAAGGGTGGAAAAGCCGGCCGGGCCGCAGTCACACCTCCCGCGGCGGAGCGAACCGCGCTCAGGGCCCAGGCTGCTCCCAGCCCCAGCGGGGTTGGTTAGCCCGGCAGGACGAGGTGCGCGTTTGCTCAGGATTTGGCCACTCAAGCAGTGGCCCCGGCAATTCGAAGGCCCCGCTGCAGCCTCCTGAAACGGCCTCACATCCTCCCCAGGTGTTTTAAAGCGGCTGAAGAGCACGGCTCGGAGCCTGTGTCTCTCCGCACCGGCCGCACGACGGCGTCACCAGAGAGGACTAAAGACACGGGTCTCAGAGGAAGCCGCAGGGCATCACCACACGCCCACCAAGCACTGACCGTGAGCAGCTCGCCAACCATTAACGCACGAATTTTAAATTCTGATAAAGTATTTTGGAAGCCTTCCTGCAAAAATTCTGCCTCAGGAGGCCCAGAAGAGGATTCAGGAAATGCATCTTCAGCAGCACATCCAGTGGGCCCCGCTGCAGAGAGTCACAGACCACACTTTGAAAACTCTACATTAAGGAGCGGAAAACACAGCGACCCAAGGTGGGAGGCCAATTCATTGGGCTGCTGATTGATGTGTATCTTAGAGGAACCTACTTAATAACTGCACATCTTCTCAAGCATAACAAAACGATATCAGGATTCTCTGCTAGATCAGAGATAGGGTCCTGTCAGGAATTATGCTGGCTGGAAGACCCTATGATCCAAGTAGGGCCAACATCATGAACAACCCTATACAAAGAAAACCTTACATGAAGGGAGAAATTTTTCCCACTAGAGAAGGAGTTTTGCTTTCAAATTATACAGTTTCTAATAACTCAGAACTAAATCAGTAAAGTTCCTGTAGTTCTAGATGCTGTGTGACACCAGTCACCACGGAGTGGCCAGGGTGAATGCACCACCTTTCCTGTCTCTGATTAGCCGACTCTTCGTGACCCTTCGAGGGAGGGATTTCCAAAAATGTTTTGCAGAACACTCACACACCCAGGACTTGTGTTCCTTCAGAGTCCAACTGGGTCCAAAGCCACCGACCGCTGGCTCGTCCCTGGCCCCTCCCTTGCTCTGTGTCTTGTTTTGAGATGGCTTCATTTCCCTAACTGCTGTTCAGCTGTTTAAAGACCATAGCCACCTAGTTCTCTTATTCCCACAGTGTCGAGAACATTGCTGAACCCGCAATAGAAGCTTAGCAAATAGTTGTTTGATTGAATAATGGCAATAAACACATTATATTGTCTTCCTAAATAGTTTCATCTATCGTGGTGAGTGATCCTTAGGCAAGCAAAACCTACATCATTACCTGGAGATTTTGAAATATAAGCTGTCCATCAGTATTAAATAAAAAGCAGTAACTGTAAGTACAACCAAGTAATTTTATTACACTTTTTGGTCTTCAAAGATTTCATGGGAATTATATCACTGAATCCCCATAAGAACTTTATGAAAAAGATAAGAAGAACTTTCTTTGGTAAAAACAATTTCCATGACAGATTTTCAAATGAGTAATACAGAATTGTCAACTATAGGCACCACGATCACAGCTATCTAGAATCTGTTCATCTTAAATAACAAACTTTATCGACTGAAAACAGCAGTCTGTTTCCTTTTTACTGTAGTCTCTGAAAACTACCATTCTCCTTTCCACTTCTATACAATTGTCTCTTTTTTTGTTGTTGTTGTTTTTGTTTTTGGGTTTTTTTGAGACAGGGTCTCGCTTTGTAGTTCAGGCTGGCTCTGAGCTCACAATGTAGCCCAGGCAAGCCTCAAACTCAGCAATCCTCCTGTCTCTGCCTCCCGAGTACTGGGATTACAGGCGTGAGCCACCACGTCCGGCATTGTGGTATGTGGTACTGATGGCTGGTAGGCGTGAGTCTCCACGCCCAGCATTATATGTGGTTACTGGGGATTGAACTCAGGACCTTGCGCTTGCGAGTCAGGCGCCGGAACCACTGAGCTAATCCTCCGGCCCTACAATTGTCTCTTTTAATTACATTGTATAAATGGAATCAGGCAACTTGCTCAGCCTATTGCTCATTATAATGTCCTCTAGGTCAGTCTGGATTGTCCAATACAACAGCATTTCCTTCTTTCTTAAAGACTGAAAAACAATCCATGGTAAGTATAGACCACTTTTTAAAATCTATTCATTCAGCAATTAACGTTATGGTTGTTTCCATACCATGGCTCTAATGAATGATGCTTCAGTAAACATGAAAGCACAGACATCTCTTTTATCAGTTCCTTTGGATACACCAACCAGAAGTGGCAGCTGGAAAGTAAATATTCTTCCTCCTCATGACTGAACCCACTTGACATTCTCATCAGCTGTGTTCAGAACTTCCAATTTCTCCATATTCACATCAGAATTTACTATCTCTTTTAAAAATAATAGTCATTTGGAGGCCAGGGATTTAGGCCAGTGGTTCTGGCATCTGCCTGGCAAGTGCAATCTGAGTTCAATCCTCAGTAACCACACACAACAATACTGGGCATGATGACTCATGCCCACCAGCAATCAGTACCACGTACCACATGCCAGGCATGGGGACTCACGCCTGTAATCCCAGCACTTGGGAGGCAGAGACAGGAGGATTGCTGTGAGTTTGAGGCTTGCCTGGGCTATATAATGAGCACAGGGCCAGCCTGAACTACAAAATGAGACCCTGCCTCAAAAAAATATTCTAGTATGTTCAAGGTGATACCTGTGATTTCAGCATTCACTTTCCTCACGTGCAGTGATGGTGAGCGTGTCAATGTGCATCTGCTGGCAGGTATGTTTTCCTTGGAGAAAGTTCTATTAGAATCCTTTGTCCATTTTAAAAACTGTTATTTGCTTTTTGCTATTGAGTTTTAGGAGTTTATTATGTAGTTTGGAAATTAGCCCTTAAATACATAAATAATTTGCAGTTATTTTCTCCTATCAGCACCTTGCCTTTTTACTCTGTTGATTACTTTGTTTGCCATGTGGAAGGATTTTACTGTGATATAGTCTTCTGTTGCTTTGATCCCATATCCAAGAAATCACTGCCAAGATCTCTGCCATGAAATTTTCCCTTATGTTTTTTTGTAAGAGTCATTGAGTTCTTGAGCTATCCAGTATCCTTATATTTAAATGTTTAATCCATTCTGAGCTGAGTTTTGGGGTGTGGTGTGTAAGAGTCTAGTTTCATTCTCTGGCATGCAGATTTTCGGTTTTCCCAGCACTTGTGGACAAGGCCATCCGTCCTTCGTTCTTAACATCCGTACCAAAGACCAGTGCCGGACGTGTACGGTTTGTTCTTGGCTCCCTGCTGCTTTGCACTGGTCTAGATTTGTGTCTGTGGCCAACATCATGACGCTTCAGTTACTACAGCTTCGTGATATGTCTTGAAATCAGGAAGTGTGATGACCAAGTTTTGTCCTTTCTTGAGACTGCTTTGCTATTCAGAGTCTTTTGTGGTTATTTAAGAATTTAGGATGTTTTTCCTTTAAAAATGCCACTGGGCTTTTGATAGGAATTGCACTCAATAGTACAGTATGGGTAATAAAAATATTTTCGTTTCCTCAAGTTTTCTAATCCATGAGTATGGAATGTCTTTGTATTTGTTTGCATCTTCTTTAGTTTCCTTCATCAAGGAAATTTCATCAAGTTTTCTGCATCAATGTTTTGTAGCTTCATTGACCAAACCTTTAACCACAGTCAAATTTATTACTAAGATTGCACATTTTTTGATGCCACTGCAAATGGAGCTTTCTTTTTCGATGTTCTGCTGTAGTATAGAGAAACAACTCTGATTTCTATAGGTTGGTTTTGTGTCTTGCAACTTTGGTAAACTCATGTATTTTTTGTAACGGTTTGTGTGTGCGTGTGTGTGCGTGTGCACGTGTGTGTGCACGCGTGTGTGCGTGTGTGTGTGTGTGTCCTCTCTGTGTCTCCTCTCTCCGTCAGTTTTTGACTCCCTGTCTGTCTCTCTGTCTATCAATCTCTGTCCCCTTAGGGTGTCTCTCCCCTCTCTCCCTCTGTCTGTCTGCGTCTGTGTGTGTGTACATGTGGCCCTTAGAATTTTCTACATCTAAGATCAGGTCCTTCGCAGACAGAGATAATTTTACATCTTATTTACTGATATGGAAGCTTTTTTGTGCCTAATTGCTCCAGTCAGGCTTTCAGTACCATGCCAGTTATGAGCTGCAAGAGTGGGCGTCCTTGTTTCATTCCTGGCCTTGACAAAGAGATTTCAGCTTCTTCTGTTGAGTATTATGTGAACAGGAAGACTGCCCAAATGTGACTTTTATTATGTTGTGGTAAATCCTCTCTATATCTATTTTTTGAGGATTTTTTCCCATCATAAAGTGTTGAATTAGAGCTTTCTTTCCTCAGTTGGGTAAGATTGGAACCCGCAGAGCTCAAAGGCGTGGCACCGCTGGCCTAACGCCTGCGCATGGGTTGGAAGAAGAGGCCCTCCCCTCTGGAGGAGCCGCTGGCCGGCAGGCGGAGTGCCTCCCCACCGCACCCGGGCCGGCGCAGGGCGCGACCTCTGACACCGTGGCAGCCGCCTTGCCCGCAAGAGCTTTCTCACCGCCTCGTGACATATCACAACAGAACCGAAGGCTCAGTGTTGCTTTTAGCATCCACACCGGAAGGGTCAAGGTTTTTTATTTAAGTGTGGAACAAGTATAAAGAGCATAATTGTCTACCTGCAGCCAGAGAGTGTCAGCAACGGGCAGGATGAGCAGAAGGAAGACGTTTTTTTTGATATATTTTGCAACGGGAAAATTAGAGCGATCACACAGCTCTCAGTCGGTCTCTCTCCCCTCAGAGGAGGAGCTGTCATCGGCTGCAGAACTGAGCGCCGCACTTTCGAGCTCTTCCACACAGCTGCGGAGTCGCCTCTTCACCACCGCCTGGGGCTGTCTCTCGGCGCCTGGTGAGACAGCGCCACGGGGCACGCTACCGCACGGCGACCCCTGCCTGGCACTCGCAGCAGGCAGAGGCTGCTGGGCACTGAGTGGCACGTGGCCTGGAGATCGCCATCTTGCGGCCCACAGGGAGGCGCCTCGCAGGCACGTGACCGAGGCCGCCCTTGCTCTGCGTCCTTGCTACCCACCAAGCCGCCAGCAGAGCCTGGCTGCAAGTATCCGCCTCAAGCCAGCCGCAGGGCCACCCTGACTTACAGCCTGTGGGTAATGAGATGCTTTCACTTGTTTAAGTCATCGCTCTCGATGCTTAGTCTCCACAGAGCAAATGCTACGTGACACACGGAGTGATCCTGCAAGCCACAGATCCAGGCAGCTCACGAGGCGAGCAGACAGCAGCAGAAATTCCGAGAATCGGAAGAACTCAAGAACAAAAAGACGTTCCGCGCGGCACAGACTGCTAATCACTTCAGCTCTTCACACCGCAGAATTAGTAACCGACAGGCTATGCTTTTAAAAGCCATTTAGCTGGCTGTCTTTTTGAAAAGAAGAAAATGCACAAATGAATATCATTGACAGTGACTTGCTTTTGAAAATACAAACACAAAAATCACAAATGGCCACAATGGCATCAACTGCTTGATTTACTGATAACAGAAGCGCTACTTCTACTGCCAAATTCTTCCTAAAGAGCTAAGTTAATCATGAGAACATTAATTCATGGAAGTTACAACCTGGAGCCGCCCGCTCTGTGGGAGCGACTGGGTTCTGTTCTTTCAAGTTTACACGGGCCTTTTCCCTGTAACCCTTCTCCATCACAATAGAACTCCACTTAGGGCTTTTAAGGCATGAAATGAGAGTTATGGTTTAAATGCTCAGAGGAAAGAGAACAAAGGGAAAAGGGAGAAGTTGTTATGTCAACATTGATTCAATTGTTAAGACTGACGTGCTTGAGCGTGTGTCTTCCCACCTTCGCTCCAAACCTCAAATCACCTCGAACTGTCTTAGGGGTGCCTACAAGGCTGAGCCCACATCTGCCAAATCCCACAGCAACTGCTTTAGAAAACAATCATACAGTGTGAGCATTTCATGAAGAAATCTTCCCAGGAGCTGAGGGATTTAGGTAAAAATATAGTATAAATTTCTTGCATATATATATGGGGGGAGGGGGAGAGGAAGCTTGTTGGAAGATTACTTCTAAATTTCCAGAAGTATCATTAAGTGAACTCTGCTCTTCCAAGTATGCTGGAGTCCATAAATTACCTACCATTAAGGCAACAAAAGACCTTTCCATGCCCCCGAGCCAGTTATTCCACACAGCCCTGAAATACAAACTCTTAGACCGGAGACTCTTTTATTGTCTTACTCTACTTTTCCTTTATTTCTGGTACTGAGAATCAAACTCAGGATCTTTCACTTGCCAGGCAGGTGCTGTCCCACTGAGCGAAGCCCCCAGACTACCCTTCCTACAATTCCCATCAGTACATCCCACTCTTCCCTCGTCCCTAAACGTAAATAATTTGCTAAGAACTTCTTCCTCATTCATCGCTACTTGTTAGAACTGGAACCCAGCCTTTGAGGTCCACTCTAAGTGTTACTTCCTTATTGAGACACAGCTAGCTTTGCTTGGGGGGAAGGGCCCCCGTTTTGTTCGGCACACAATCTCCAGTTGTACTTCCAGTTGGCTTGAGCTGACTCTGCAGCCCAGGCTGCCTCAGACTCACAGCAACCCTCCTGCCTCTGCCTCCCAAGTGCTGGGACGACAGGCGTGAGCCGCCACGCCTGGCACTATGGGTGTGGTGCTGGGTGCTGAGTCCTGCTGGGAAGGCTGAATGGTGTGTGAGAGAGGATGCCAGCCAGCAGCTGGTCCCTCTAAAGTTTCCTCTTGCTCAGAAGTGTTCTAATCATTACGGACGAAAGAGTGCTTACGTTCACAGGTGGGCTCCTCTGTGCTTCGGGGAACACGGTGCCATTAAGAGAAACTCCAGGGGCCGGAGGGCTAGCTCAGTGGTTTCGGCGCCTGCCTCGCAAGCGCAAGGTCCTGAGTTCGATCCCCGGTAACCACATAGAATGCTGGGCGTGGAGACTCACGCCCACCAACAGTCAACACCACATACCACAGTGCCCGACGTGGTGGCTCACGCCTGTCATCCCAGCACTCGGGAGGCAGAGACAGGAGGATTGCTGAGTTCAAGGCTTGCCTGGGCACCATAGTGAGCTCAGGGCCAGCCTGAACTACAAAGCGAGACCCTGTCTCAAAAGCAAAAAAAAAAAGAGAGAAACTCCAGGCTTTCATAAGCCTTTATGAACAGAGAAGTGACATGGCAAATGGTGGAGTTACTTTTACTCAATCCAGTCTCTGAGACGAAGCAAAGTAGACATTTAGTTGTGGATAGGCCTCATCCCCACCACAGCAAGGGCAAAAGACGATATCATTTTCATATTTATATATGTTTAGTTTGATAACTCGCTGCTGAGTAGAATTATTAATCTCAAATTCTTTCCAGGTTTACAGACAGCAAGCGTTAAGGCCCCTAGGTAGGATCAGTCCACTTCCAAGCAGTGAGCACCACCAGAGGCTTTCTGGTTTTGGAATATTTTCTTATCCACAATTCTAATCACGAATATCACCCGGAAGTAGAGGATTTCTAACTTCAGTTCTAGTCGTTTTTATGCTCAAGGGGCGTGCAGAGGTAGGAAAATAGGACAGATGTCTCTTCCTCGTGGCATAGTGATGTGCTCAATATCCTGATTCTTCATCTTCGGCTCGTACTCCTCCACTTTGAACCCCAGTCTCTGCGCTCTGGCCCCGCCTCAGAGGCCGTCGCGATGTCTGTGGCGTCCTTGGACACCACGGCGCCTCCGACGACTCTCGGACACTGAGGGCCGCTGACTCCCTGCGCCGAGGGCCTGCGGTCGCCCAGCGACGTGGCCGTCCAGACGCGGAAGCGAAGACACAGCGGCCAGGGGAGAAGCCAGAGCCCTGCGGCAATCAAGTAGCTACTCTTCATTTAAGAGATTCGGAATAGTGTCTGTGTGGATGCTCAGGTAGGATGGCGCTTCCCGGACAGATTTACACCGTGACATATGTATTAGGTAAAGGAAGGAAAATATTGAGAGGATAAAAAGGCAAACAGAAATTCTCAATTTAAAAAAATATTTTTACCCTGTCGTCGTTCCAACCTGTTATCAAAGACCATCTGTTATTCTGAATCCATAGAGAGGAAGTAATTTAGATTAAGGTGTATTTATTTCTACATAGACTAATGGTCAAATGTCATATATGAATTGAATTGAGTGTTACAAGGGGCTTCTCGGCCTCTAAGGCCACGTTATCTGTTCCACCCCATTTGGCCACTGAAATCCCTGTTAGCGTGGGAGCGAGCTCAGGCCACCCCCATTTCACGGTGAGTGGGCTGAGTCTGAGAAGTCCTGCTGATTAGAGGAAGAGCTGGGCCCTGGCTCGGCCTCCCGCTGCCCGCGCTGCGGACACGTCTTCCCAGCGCAGGACGGACGCGGGCCGAACGGCGGCAGCGAGCGGACGGCCGCGGGTCTCCAGCCCGCCTTGGGCGCCGGTTTCCCTGAGCCCCGGGTGCGGGGTGAAGCGACAGTGGCGCTTCTTCGGGGAGTGTCTGGGAGAACGGAGGAGCTAGCCGGGCAGCACGCGGCTGGAGCTCGGGGACGCGGGGACGGTCCGCGGCGTGTCCCAGCCCGCGCACCCTGACGCCCTCCGTGCGTGAGCTCGGCCTCCAGCGCAGAGCGCGGCCTCTCCTGGAGCACGCGGCGGCCGGTGTCCCTCTGAAAGGCAGCCCTCGGCCCAGCTGCTCCCATCTCCGGCGTGAGACGAGACAGCTCCGTGTCCTCGGTCCTCGGCCAACTGCTGCAGCTGGATTCTTCCAACAGCTCCGAGTGGAGCGAGAGCCCACGGAGACCCCCTTCCTGCCGGCACCGCAGGCCGAGGCTGCGGTGACCGAGCAACCCGGCGGCTGGGATCCTCCGCCCCGCGCAGCGACGCGTCTCCAGCAGGCGACGAGACATCGCAGTCTGCGTTGAGGTTTCACCCAACTGGCCTATGCAGTGGCCTTTCCGGGAAGGACCACAGAACTCAGTAACAAGGTTTCACACACTCACAGATGTTTGAGAACCCAACAAAAAGGCAGCAGGAGTACAAGAAATGGGATTTATAGATCAGGTGTGTTTTACCGTTTTAATAAAGTTTTGCACACTTCTGAACCAAAATAGATGGTCAAGCTCACAAGTCCACGGTGAAGTAAAAGAATATTGTTCAGAATCACTGTGAGAAAACGCTAGCACCAAAACCACAGCTACCGTAAGTGACTCAAGGGGAAAACGTGGCTTTAGGAATGCGAGGAAGCGCACCGTAAGCACCATGACGCAACGGACCGGGGCGTCTGGGGCGGGGCGGAGACTGACTCAGGTGTGAGGTTCACCCAGCTCACCTGCCGCGACAATAAAACCTATGTATTACTGTAGAAAAAGAGACAAGCCAACACGTGACTCAGCTGCAGTAGCGCCGCCTGCGGCACTATGGCTGCTTTGCCCGCCAGCAGGAGCCCTTCCGGGGCCGGCCCAGACCGGCCCCGCATTCGCTCGCAATCTAAACGCAGCGGCTTTTCTAAGGGAGTTACGGTTTAGGAGGTAAAATGAATGAACACAGAGATGAAAGCAGGACTTGCCTGACAGTAAAGATTTTCATTTCTGGGCAAGTCTAAGATATCACATATATTTTTTTTTTTTTTGAGACAGGGTCTCGCTTTGTAGTTCAGGCTGGCCCTGAGCTCACTATGGTGCCCAGGCAAGCCGCCGCGAACTCAGCAATCCTCCTGCCTCTGCCTCCCCACTGCTGGGATGAGGGGCGTGAGTCTCCACGCCCAGCATTGTCTGTGGTTACCAGGAATCGAACTCAGGACCTTGCGCTTACGAGGCAGGCGCCGAACCACTGAGCTAACCCTCCGGCCCGACACTGTCCTGGTTTTATATGAAGTTTTCTTTCACTACCTCCTTGCTCCCCAGAACAGATGTGATGTAACTTACGGGGAAAGGTAAAGAACGTGACCCGGGCAGGGAAGGAGGAGCTCTCGGCCCCCGTGGCCTTGTCTTTATTTTGCTTAGTATAGGGCTTAGCCGCGGCAGCTGTCTAATCACGCCGGTGGAACTTACACTGGATAGCAGCTTCTTTCCACTGAGCAGTATTTTTCACATATTTCAAAAACATATCCCGTAACGACAGCCGAGCTGGGTGAGCACAGTGTGATGTGGAAAGAAACGGAGGCAAAAGTCCCGAGCTGACCGAGCGCCTCCGTGGCGTCCAGTGCCGGGGCTTTCTTTGCGGACCAAGGAGGGAATTTCGCGGAGCCGCGACTCTCAGTAAACGGTGCCGTCCGAGCTGCGAGCGCAGGGCGAGCGGGGCTGCCCGGCCGCGTGACCAGCGGGCGAGGGGCTGCTCCCTCCGGAGCCGGAGCCGGAGCCGGCACAGCCTCCGAAGCGCGGCTCGGCCTCCCGGCCTCTTCGGGGCGCGCACCCACCGAGTGCGGGGAGAGGCTGGGGCTGCCGCCCGCTCGCCTCTGCCGACCGCCGCCGCGGGGCGTGGGGTGGGGACACCCGCGTCACCAAACGCTCGCGTGGAGCCAGCTCTGACCCGGAGCCCTGCTCTGCGAGGCGCCCAGCCCGGGCGGGAAGGGCAGGCGGGTAGTTACCCGCTGCGAATGAAGCGTCAGCCGGAGGCCGCCACACGGCCAGGAGGGTCCCGTGCCCGGCAACCGTCCCGGAGCGCCTGAGCTACCGCGGGCCCGTGCGCCTCACGCAGGAGGGAAGGGCGACGAGGTGCTGGACGGCCCGGCCCGGCGGCTCCGGGTCCCCAGGGCGCCAGGGACGCAAGAGCCCGTCCGCACAGCGCGGCCCGCTGGGCAGAGTTCCGGCGGGAAAGCCAGGAGGAGAGCAGTTTCCTGGGCTCTGGGCGGCCGAGGCCGCGCGGGTGGCCGGCTCCCACCAGCGGCAGCAGAGCTCGCCCGCCTCCCGTCTCAGCCCGGCCCCTTCCCGCCCTCGCCCGGGCCTTCGTTTCTTCCCTCCTCCTTGGTCTTTTCGGCCGCTTGTACACGGGTCTCGGCAGAGTGACTGACTCACGGCTGGCCGTGGGGTTCTCACCGCCGGCGCCGTTCAGGTTCCCATGTGCTTGGTCTGGGCCTGATGTGTTTTTCATTCTCTCCTGGGGTAAAGTGCAGCGCGTTCGGACGAAAAAGACATGGGTCATCGAGACAGGTTCTCGCACTGGAGAGCGGGAAACGGGCCCCGATGCCCGTGAGTGCTCTCTGAGAACCAGACGCGACTCACAGAAATAGAGCCCAGATGGATGCAATCACGAATCGAGGGCACTTCGCTGCCTCCAGCTTATTTTTAGCAGGACTGTTATTGAAGTCTTTTCAATACCATAATTAATTTTCAAGGATTGCCATTAGCCTCATAGTGTAAGATGGTACAAGAAAAAAATTTGCATTTTAAGGTTTGAGTGGAAAATAACAAATTTTAAGTGGTCGGTGGGTGTATTCTATGGTGTTTAGCTCTCTTAGTTTGACCTAGAGAAATGAGTTCCTCAGACGAAATCTGTCTTTCCATAAGAGTGCCTGTTTATAGATTTAGGATGTGTTGACCTCCTCTTTGCTGGGAAGTATCACAGCCTAATATAATATTCATGTTTTGGGTACGACAAGAGGATCAGCAGTCTTGTTAACTAAACTCAACCCAAAATATCAGAGTTTGGACCTGAGCTCGGCCTGCCCACGCCAGAGGGGTCCACGCACCTTCTTCCAGGCACCGGAAGAAATCATGAATCAGGTCAGAGCCCCGCCGCTCCTGCTGAGGCAGTGCACCCTCCGGAAGGCGGGCAAGAGCCCACAGATCTTGGCCCACGGTTCTCACAGCCCCAAACCCTCAGACTTCGCCTGGACCCTGTGCCTCTGGTTTTACTGCTCCCGGGCTGGGAGCCGAGGGGGGCGTGCGATGGGGGCGCCCAGACTGTGCATTATCGCCCGAAATGCACACCCCGGCGCACCTCAACAATGGGACTCTTTCTAAGGCAAGGTTTTCTGGAGCCATACCAACCGCACTTGAGTTCCTGCTCCATTTAAGGCCATCAGAGGTCTTTTAAAGAGCAATTTAACCACTATAGACATGTACATTTTTGCCTATTAAAGAACAGCTTCATAAAGAATGTGACCTGTGTTTATAGCATACACAAAAATTATCCTCTCTACAAAAAAGAAGCTTCCAATTTTTAGCCATTAAAAATGACTTGGCAGTTCCCTCTTTAATTAACTGCTTAGCCGGATGAAAAGCCAAAGAACTGACTGCCGCAGAACTCCGTTGGGGCCGGCTCTGTGCCCTTACCCACCGAGCCCTCACACGGTCCGGTCCACGCACGCTGGCACAGCCCGGATCCGCTCGCGGCCCGTGCTTGGCAGTCTCCGGAAGGGGAAGTGGAGAGGAAGTGCCTTCCGGGGAGCCCGCGAGCCGAGCCCCCAGGGAGGGGGGTGCTCCGGGCTGAACGCGAGTGTGCTCTGAGTCTGCCCTAAGTTCTGGAAGAACAGCAGCAGATCAAAGAGCTTTCCCTACGAACCTTGAAAATGGGCCTAAAATCATTAAGATACGCTTTCGTCTCTCAGAAGTAAAGAGTCAGGTACGTGGGGCAGTGACGCAGTTTGGTTCCACAGACACCCTCGGAACAGCGGGCTGGACGGCTGCGGAGGGGGAGGGGCAGCGACACAGGCGGGGTTGGTGCGTGTGCTCCTAGGCCATGAAGTTCATCAGTGCCACGTCTTCCTCTTGAAAGCAGGAGGAAAGCGGCGTGGCATCCTCGCCAGAGCGGCTGGCAGTATGGACTAACGTCGATAAGAGAATGAGATTCAATATAGTAACAAGTTGTTGGGAATACATTTTATAAAATGAAGAAACTAGGGCCTGGATTGTATCTCAGCGATGGAGTGTGTGGTCGGCCTGACCGACACCCCGTGCCTCACACGGCTCAATCCCCAGCATCAACGACAAAGAAAGAAACGGAAAGAAATGAGACAGAACCGCAGAGAAAAACGTTTCATGAGTCCCTTAGTCTTACCCTGGGGGAGAGAAAATGTCGCCCTACTCGGGAGGTTCGGACCAGCAAGCCCTGACTTGTGTGAATAAGAAAGTGTATCATTTTATCTTTCTTCTTCCATGGACCGGAAGGGGTCACTGCCAGAGAATTCGCAGAACAAAACTGAGTTTCAAAATTGTAATAAAATACAACTATGTTGGGTCTTTCTTACTTTTGAAGCTGCATACACATTCAAGCCTTCTGTCTTTAATTTTTAGAAATAGTAGAAAAATGGAAACAAAGGATTTCATTGACTTAGTGACTTGGGAAGATATTTGCAAGAATACACGAAAATATCCCCCCCACACAAAGAATATTTTTATAGTATGGATTCAGAAGCAGAGAAAAAATTAAAATTCTTGAGTCATTATGCTTCCTACTTATTATCAGGCATTCTGAAAATACTTTATAAGTGTGTGTGCACACACACACACTTTTGCCAAGTGCCACCTCTGACTAGAAGCACGGGAAAGCGCCCGGCCAGGCTGCCTTCCGTCTGACGTCCCAGAGGAGCTGAGCGTCCTGGGACGGACACAAATCAAACCTGCCCCTAACGAGAGGGCGGGCCCGGCGAGTCAGGAGCAGTGCAGTGCGGTGTGGGTTTTTGCATTACTGCGGTAACTGGCTGTTGGGTGGAAATGAGGTTTTTAACAGAGACGGGGGGGGGGGGGGGGGCTGCCAGAGAGCGGAAGGCAAGAGGCGACAGCACGAAGCCAGGAGCGGCGCGCGCGGCGCTGTCCGCCCGGCAGAGCGCCCCGCGCCCAGCGTCTGCGCCCCGGCCGCCCGCCGCGGCCCCCGCCGGCTCGGACGCGCCCCTCCCGGCCGGGGCAGGACGCGGGGCTCCCCGGACCCCGCTCCGCCTCGCCGCGAGGCCGCCCAGGGCGCCGGGGCCGAGCCCGCCCACGCCGGCGCGCGCCCGGGCACCATGGACAGCTCCGCGGGCGCCGCCGGCCAGGTGTCGCCGCGGCCACCGCCGGGCGGGCGGCTCGGTTAGGGAGGAGCGCGGGGCCGGGGCCAGCGCGCGGCGGCGGCGAGCTCTGCTCCGGCCCCGCGACGCTCCCCAGCCCGCCCGCCGAGGCCCGCGCGGGCCCCCCGGGAGCCCGCGGACGGGAGCGGACACGTTAGCGCCTCTCCCGCGCTCACCGTCCGCCCGGGCTCGTCTCACCGCCGATGAGTCACGAAGTGACCGGAGGGCGGGGGGGGCGCTGCCGGCGGGGCCCCCGCCCGCCTGGGACCCTGTCGCGGCGGCCCCGTCCCCAGCCAGGGCGGGGGTCTCCCCGCAGGAGGGGCCTCCCTGGCCCGGGACTCGGTCGGGAGCGTGACCCCTCGAGCCGGGCCCGTGGGTGGAGGCGGCGGGCGACCCTCCCGCTCGGGCTCAGGGCAACCCGAGGCCGCGTGCTGCGGACACGAGTCCAGCCAGGTTCTTGCAAAAGGGCACGGGGCACGCACACCGAGGGTCCCGGACCCCAAAGTTCTCACCCGACAGGAGAGCTCTAGACCTCTCCCACCTGTCCCCACAGGCACCCCGAGAGCTGAAAGGGCCGCCCACCGCCCCAGGAGCTCTGCCAGCACCCGGCGCTAGGAGTCGGGGCCTCTGGCTGCGCCCGGCAAGGAGCCGGAACACCCAGGGAGGGAGCGGCAGCTTTCACGCTTGCTCCCCGAGGCCTTATTTCTGACCAATTCTCGGAAAGACGCACTCATCAGCAGCTCACACGCTCGTCTAGGTGTGGGTGTCTGGGCGCCGTTTCCTCGGCCCACTGCGGGGTGGGGTGCACGCTGGCCACGCGGCTCGAGGGAGGTACGGGCTTGCGAGGCCCCGGCGTGGACAAGGGGCAGCGCACACGCACAACCGAAGCCGACCACGAAGCGCACAGTGGGGGTGGGGCGAAGCCGCAGAGCCCGTGGCATCCCAGGGACTGAAGCAGGTCAAGGGCTTGTCTGAGTGAGGGGACATGAACTCTGTGATACACGCAAGTCCAGAGCTGCCTCCTGCTGGAAGCCAAGAATTCGGCCCTGCCAGGGGCATCCAGAGGCCATCAGACCAGGCGATCGGATCTCAAACTGACACACGCACCCGTCCCTGGTGGTCATGGTTTTGACAGGCGCACGTGAGGGAGGCCTTACAGACGCCATTCACCTTGGCCCAGGCTCTGCCCGGAGAACCGGCTCCCTGGTGGAACTTGCCGGTCCGGGGCCCAAGTCAGGAGGCCGAGCGTGGGCGGGAGGTGGGGCCGGCTGCGAGGCCCACGGTGACACTGACGCGGAGGAGCCACGGCGGCCGCAGCCTTCCCCGGCACACACCCTCTCCTCCCTTCGGGTAGGCTTTGCGGGCAGCCCGTCCCCTTCCACCGTGCTGCTTAACGCCAGCTGGCAACAGCCGCCGCTCAGCCCAGGCCAGTAACCAGAGCCGCGCCGAGGTCCTGGCGGGGATCGTCCTGAGCCCACTGTGCCACTTCTCGGGGCAAACACAGACAGTTCAGAGCAGTTATCTGGTGTGTGGACTAGAGCTGCAGCCTGGCAAATGTTAAACCCGGGGCTTACTGCTAACAGGGCGAAGAGCTGTGCTTGCTTAATTTCTCAGGCTGATCCGTTAGTTTCTTGTTTGGGCTCAGAAAAAGAACAGCAGCTAAATAGAAACGCTAGTGTATTTTATTTCTAATCGCGAGAAGAAATATCTCTGGAGATCAGGGATATTGGAATCCTATGAGCTGGTGCTTCACTATGAATTAAAGTAGTACACCTAAAAACTTGCAAAGCCTCACGTGCCGTTGGGTGTAGCAGGCTGCCACCGGGCTGGGAGGGTGGGTGTGCTGCCCGCCCACAGGCCAGGCCTCTGTGCAGGTGGCACCCCAAGAGCGGGCTGTCTTCGCACGGAAATACCGCGGATCAGACGCAGGCTCCAAATCCTTCTGTTTGCTAAGGTGCGCTTACATGTCAGCGAGGCCTAAGACACGGTGTCTGTTGACACTTGTTCTAGTCCAAAGCCTAAAAGAAAAGTCCCTACTACGTCTCCCTGGCAGCGCAGTGCCCTCAGCATACCCGCAGCCAGGCGATGACATCAGAAAGCTCCTCTCGGAAGAGGCTCCGAGCCAGCGTCTGCTATATATGAGGAGGACCACTCCTGCGCGGGGCAGGCGGCTCGGAAACATCCCCGTATTGTATGTGTAACCACTGTGCTGGGAACAGAATAAGACATTTTAATTATCTTCACAGGAAGTTTTCATTTTAAGACTTTTTTTTTAAGAACAACAAAAACTATTTCTGGAAGACACTGCTGAGCCTCCCTCCTGGGCCCGCAGAGCAGCAAGAGGACTGAGAATCCGGGAAAAGGTGAAGTAGCACATTACGAGCAAACTGCAGGAGTCCAAGTTCATAAAGAGAACTGTATTTATTTTTCCTTTGCGTCTATTTTCTCTTTTTGTGTTGGAAAGGAAATTCTAAAAATATTTCATAGATGTTTTGCATTAACACCAGAAAACCTGGAGGGCCAATTTATTTAATTAGTAGAAAAAGCAACATACAGTGGTCTATGGATGTGAGCCTTTGTACTGTTCTAAGAACGTAACTAATTTATGTATTTACAGCATAATTTACTTAATATTTTGAATCCAATTTTTAAGTTCTTATTGGGGAGAGGTGACTTTTTAAAGCCTGGTTAGTTTGAAACCTGGCAACATACCTTTAGATTTTTCATTATGTAAGTAAATATTATTTTAATGTTAAACAGCTTGCAAATATCAAATGGCCCCTTCGTGATTTACTTATTTTTACAGATTTCCTCCTTCAGATCTAGTGATTACATTAAGGCCCCTTCTCCCCTGTGGGAAGAATGTATTACAGATCAGGACGTGCGCGAGCTCCAGGCTGACACTGGTCCTGACGCTTTGCCCGCTCAGGCCACCCAAGCACACCCAACACTTAGAAAGTCTTAAATGTTCAAGGGAAGTTATGGAAATTCCCAGAAGGTTTTTTTTCTTTTTCTTCTTCTTCTTCTCTTCTCTTAATGAAAAGAAGCCACTTTTTTCCGGGGTTTACAGCAGTCAGTTCAGGGGACGGGAGCATCTGAGAGGCGAGCCCAGGAGAGGAACAGCTCCCTGCCGCCGGGAAGGAGAGGGTGAGCGAGGCCGGAGAGAGGGCGCTGTTTCCCGGCCCCGGGGAGAGCGCGGACGGCCGCCGGCCTGACCGCCAGGCGCCGAGCGCAGGACGGACGTCCCCGAAGCGGGCTCCGGCGCTCGCGTTCGCTCCCGGGACGGAGGCGCCCGGCGGCGGGTACCGGCGCCCGCGGCCCCCTTTCCGGCCGGACACCCGACCCGAGACTGAGCGCAGCCCGCTCACCCCGCGTCTCGGGCCGCGGCCGGGGCCTCGCGGGGCTCAGGGCGCTCGGGCCCCTCCGGCCGGGCCGCTGCGTCCTGGCGCAGGTTCCTGGGCCGCCGCGGGTCCCCGCTGTCCGCAGACGCCGAGCAGCGCGGTCCCGGCCGGAGCGCTGCAGTCCCCGCTCCGGCGGCGGCGGCCCCGGCCCCGGCCCCGGCCCGACCCCGGGGCGAATCCCGCCGCACGGCCGCGGGTCTCGGGCTGCGCCCGCCGCGAGCACCGGGGCCGCCCACGCCCGGCCGCGGACAGACGGCGAGGCCCGGCCCGCGCGGGAGGCGGGGTGCCGAGTCCCCGCCCGCCGCCGCCCGCCGCGCTCCTCGGGCGCCACCTCTGTGCGGCCGGCTCACTGCGCGCCGAGCGTGTGAACCTCCGCCCGCCGCCAACCTGCGCCCCCGCGCCCGCCACCTGGCCCGCCGGCCGGCGACACGCGCGCCCCGCGCCGCTCCGGGGCGTGTGCACTCAGCTTTCCGGAAGCGCCGGCCCCCGAGGAGGTAGCGCGCCGCGTATATATGTGGGTCCGCGGCGCGGCGTGCACGCGGAGGCCCGGCGCGCCCGAGCGGACCGCGGGGCACTGGGGCGAGCGAGCGCGGCGCGCCGTGCGATGGGGGGCGGGGGCGCACCCGGCTCGGAGCCCGCGCGCGCCTGAGCCCGCCGCCCTCGCGGAGCCCTGCCCGCCTTGCCCTCCGGCTGCGCCGGGCTTGCGAGCGGCGGACCCGAGTAAGTGCGGCGGGAGGCTCCGCGCGGACTCCGCTCCCCGCGGCTCTCCCCGCTTACCGGCTCGGACGGCCGAGGCCGAGGCTCCCGCGCCGGCGGCGGGCGGGCGCGGGGCGGCGGGCGGCGGGCGGCGGCTCACCCGGCCCTTCTCCCGTCCAGGTCCGGCGAGCGGCGGACACGATGCTGCGGAGGCTGGTCCAGCAGTGGAGCGTCGCCGCCTTCCTGCTGAGCTGCGCGGTGCCCTCCTGCGGGCGCGCCGTGGAGGGGCTCGGCCGCCGCCTGTGAGTGCCTGTCCCGGGCGGGCGCGGGGCTGGGCGCAGCCGGCCGGAGCGAGGCCGCGCGGCTACCTGCGAGGGCGCGGGCCCAGAGCAGGCCCCGGGACGGCCGGCGGCCGGAGGCCCGGCGGAGGGGAGGTCCGGGCCGAGGGAGGGACCCGGCCGCCGGGGCCCCGGGGAAGCCGCGCGCCGCGGAAGCAGCGGGACGCGGAGGCAGGTCCGCGCCTTCCACGCGCTGGGTGCGGGCGGCCGTGTGTGCGTGAGACGCAAACTTCACGTCCAGTCTCTTGCGAGGGACGGAGTTGTGAGCGTGCAAAGTAGGGCCGTATTACACAATGAAGGCACGTTATATAAGAGAATAGGGGCGACGGCGCGGGGTGCGCTTCCCGGGGTGCCACTGACAGCGTCCCGAGGCCGGCGCGGCTCCCAACTGGGCTGTAGGTGCAGAAGCTTGGTCCTGGAATTCTTACTAAGAGCTCTTTAATCTGAAGTCAGATAGTTGCGTTGTAGACTGAAAACTTGTATTTTGGCATTCTCTTGTGGTGAGCTTTTTAAAGACAGTCTCGGGTTGGGAATACGGAGCCGTCCTACCGCCCAGAGAAAGGCGCTGTGTCGCGTGACTGGAAAGTGGCCGGTGGCGGAGCCATGCAGCCTCGAGTCCGGTGGGCCTGGCGGCTCGCGAGCGCGAGTGACGCCATCCTCGGGCAGCGCCGAGGCTGCGAAGTCACAGTTCAGGTTGGGAAAACGTGAACCTTGAGGCCCGAGGAGAGTTTGACTAGCGCAGGCATGAACGAGAGCTTCCACGCTCGCTAGAGACGGCCGTGTCTGGGATCCGCAGTCGGGTCCGGACGGCTTCCTTGGCAACTGCCGGGGTGCAGAAAAAGGCAACTGTTTTATATGTGCCCTTGGTCTGTTATTATTAGAGCAGGAAATCCTTAAATGAAATTACGTTAGACATGTCTGAACCTTGGCACCGAAAAGAAAATCTATTATGAATCTCCTAAGGCAAATTGTGTAGAACACTGTGCTGAAGATAAACCTGCATTGTATTCTTCAAATCTTCGTTTCACTGATGTGTTTCTGAAAATTATTTTCAGACATTTGCTGCTTTGGAAACTTGTGTTAAATTCAATTAGCTAACTTGCAACTGTAAACTTAAATGAAGACTGAAATTTTAAAAGTGCACGTACATACTGTATTTATTTGGCTAAGAAATATTGTCTTGGAACAGAGCCAGTTTCTTAAAAGTTGCTTCAGAAATACCTGTTTTCTCTTTTGAGAAGCAGTAAATGAGCCATGATTAAGTCTACAATCACAGCATAAAAATAGTGCTCAGCTGCCCTAGTGGCTATTTTTAACTCTTTCTTTGCTGCACCTTGCAAAATACACATCAGAAACCATTTAGCAGCCTGAAACTCTGTTGTAGTTTTGTTTGTGGGTGAAATATAATATTGTAGTTAAACACTCACACTCAGCAGATGGTTATAAAAGTACCACAAAACGTTTCGTAGTTAATGGCTAATTGGTCATCACATTACAACCATGGTTTTTCATGGAGACTGAAATCATCAGTAAATAAAGATGTTTCATCGAATTGTTACAGCCAAGTGCAGTTAAAAACCCAAGTCATTATTTGCACGCTGCTGCCAAGTAACTAAATGTGTGCTAGACAAAACATTAGGCTACAATTACACGGAATCAGGCTAGCTTCTTGAGAGAAATTTCAACATATAATCAAATCGTATTACTCCCCGACTTTCACACCAAGCATTAGAGAAACTGCTTAGGAAGTATTTTTTTTTTTTTTAACTAGGAGTTAACTGTTATGGGAGAAAAGTTACTGTAACAAGACTTTCTAAACCTAGCAAAGAAAGCAATTACAAGTTGTCGTCTTCTGGCATTGCCAGGCCACAGAACAGTTTCTATTATCAGTGTATGTTCCACAGACAACCACGGGTCTCGCGTGGTGTGTTCACACACACAGTCACAGGCTAACAGGGTCAGGGCACAACCGACCTGGAGACCGGAAGTGGGCGGTGCGGGTGCATGCAGCTCTGGCTTGGCAGGTTCCGCATGGGGCCCTCGAGAGCGGAGCTGGGCAGGGTGGGGGCTCAGAGCAGCCCTGGAGGTCCGGGAGCCAGACGAGGTCTCTTCCACTTCACGAAAAGCATGGCTTTGGGCTGAGTCACGGGGTGGAAGGGACTTCTGGTGAGTCACCTTGACTCTGACACCCCAACCCTGTCTCCTCCGCGGCCACAGAGCTTGCTTCTCACACCCAGAGTCCTCCGTAGGGTCCTGCTGCTCCGAGTGTTCACGCCACTTTCCGTTACCGTCTCTAGCCTGTGCCCCTTGGTGGTACCTTCGGAATTTGAGCCTGTGCCTTGCGAACTCCTTTGAGAGTGACCCTTCCTCAAAGAGCAACTATGTTTTCACTGAATTGAGAACTATCCATGTTAAGCATTTTCCTCCAAATTTCTTTTTTTTTTTTTTACAAAGATCACAAAACACAGCATACTTGCTTTTCTGTGTCAGAACCTAGGTATGTCATAAATGCCACTGTGCCCACCGTCATGCTGACAGTGTTCACAGGCAAACTGAGTACCAGGCTTTGTTGGTCCCACATTTATGTGGTATTTCAGAGTTAGGCAAATTGCAAATTTCAGTTTGAATTTTCTACTTACCACCTGGGTGTGTGTAGATTATACCCACCAGTCATGTCTCCCTGTGTCAATTTATGTCTTATTTTGGAAGTAAAGAGAACATTTTAATGGAGCTTATTCCCTGTTGATGGTAGATATGTCATTCTTGACCCACTAATGAATTTTTTAGTCAGAGAGTTGTGCTTCTCAAAGATTCGAGGGCAGAAGTCTGCGAAACACTCACTTGTCCAACAACATCAGATTCAGCAGTAAGATTTCTGTTTCCTAATATATAAAAGTTTCCTCTAAAAGGCAGGACAGAGAGGTACTATTTTAAACCAGACAGAGTTGTCAGATTTTTGCAAAATAAAGGATAAAATGATCACTGCATCTCCCATGAGGAACATCCTGGGAAAGGCTAGGCGACGTGCCGTGGGCAGGCCGGACCCGCGGTGGGCGCCGTGCCATCCAGCAGGGCATGCGCTGGGGAGGCTGGACTGGAGCAGGCTGGCTGCAGAGTAGGTGTGGGGGTTCGTCCATGCTGAGGATGGCAGCCGAGAGTTGGGAAAGAAATAAACGCCCCCAGGATTTCTTTTTCACATGATACTAGGTTAAAGTAGGTATTTGGGCTGGAGACTTAGCTCAGTGGTTCCAGCGCCTGCCTCACAAGTGCAAGGCCCTGAGTTTTGATCCTGGTCTCCACATACCACAGTGCCGGGATGGCTCACGCCTGTCATCCCAGCACTCGGGAGGCAGAGGCAGGAGGATTGCTGAGTTCACGGCGGCTTGCCTGGGCTACATGGTGAGCTCGGGGCCAGCCTGAACTACAATGTGAGACCCTGTCTCAAAAAAAAAAAAAAAAAGGTATTAAAGGGCAGCATAGGCAATTGTATCAGTCCTGTTCTGGTAAACATGGTAAGAGGAGACATTGTATCCAGACCTCGGCGTGATGGTTAAACTTTCCCAGGGTGCTGGCCACACCCGCCGGACTGAGTGAAGTCAGTCACGTGGGACCGGCAGCCAAGTGAGGCCGGCTCCTCTCCATTCCTTCCCTTCCGTCTCGTCTTTTCCATACAAGCCGCTCGGCTTAAAATCAGGCCCTCGCTGACACCCTAGCAAGAGGCTGGCATCAGCTGGCAGGGCCGGAGGGGCGGCGGCAGCCTTTCGTCTCTCACCCTGACCCGTGCCCACGCGACACTCCAGGCTCTAGGAATGCTGGTCCCACGAAACCAGACTGCGAGCCCTTGGGCTTCCAGGAAGCTGCTAAATGGACCCCGTCCTCCCGCTGCCAGTGCCGGTGCCCAGCGCCTCCTCTCCTTTCCTCAGGGCGGATTTGGCTTCGGCCTCCACGGGAGAAGAGGCTTGGGATGCTGGGCAGGCGCTGGGCCGGCGGAGAGCTCCGGACCTGGCCCTCCCCGCGCCTCGCCTCTCCCCACCTGTCCGTGACGCTCAGGCGCGTTTCCTGTTGGCACACGGAGAAGCGCAGGGAGGTGGCGAGGCCCGGGCGGCCCGCCGCGAGGAGGCACCCTGGGAGAGCCTGCGACGTGCCCTCAGGGCACCGCCCACACCCGCCCCTCGGGGCTGCCGCCCAGTGGGCGCAGGCGTTGGCACAGGCGCCTGCCGGGAGGGCGCGCGACGCCCTGCGGGTGAGCGGGTGGGGAAGGCGTGCGTGCCAGTCGGTTCCTCTTCACTCTGTTTTCATTAGAAAATTACTTAAGTGGAAAAAGAGCTTCATACTTCTTCCTAGAGTTATTTTCAGCAAAAAGGAGCAAGTAGAAAAACGAGCTTTTGAACACTAAGAAATTTTTTAACTCTGAAATTTTAAGTCAGCAAAAAACATGAAGCGCGGAACAAATAGGAGGATCTCACACGAACACACACAAAACCCGTGAGGCCCCGGCCTGCGCCCCGGGAAGGGCCCGCCGCCTCTGCCCGGCTTCGGCCGCACCCGGCGCGGGAGGGTCAGGCCGCCTCCCGGCCATGCTTCCTGGACACACCGCGGGGCCTCCCGCGCCTCGCCCCGCCGCCGCCGCTCCTGGGCAGCAGGTTGTTCCCTCCGCGGGGCAGCCGTGTGCGCGGGCGGCGGGGGCGCTGCGCTCCAGGAGCCGCGTCTCCCGCGGGTCGCAGGAAGCGCAGACGGAGCTTGCCCTCGCGCGGGCCGGCGCACAGCGCTCCTCCCGGGTGCCCGGCTGCGCCCTGGTGCCCGGCTGCGCCCGGCTGTGCCCTGGTGCCCGGCTGTGCCCTGGTGCCCGGCTGCGCCCTGGCGGCCTCCCCGCCGGCTCACGGCCCCTCTGTCTCTCTCGCAGCAAGAGGGCCGTCTCGGAGCACCAGCTGCTCCACGACAAGGGCAAGTCCATCCAGGACCTGCGCCGCCGCTACTTCCTGCACCACCTCATCGCCGAGATCCACACGGCCGAGATCAGAGCCACCTCCGAGGTGTCCCCCGACTCCAAGCCCGCCCCCAACACCAAGCACCACGCGGTGCGCTTCGGCCCCGACGACGAGGGCCGGTACCTGACTCAGGAGACCAACAAGGTGGAGGCCTACAAGGAGCAGCCCCTCAAGACGCCCGGCAAGAAGAAGAAGGGCAAGCCGGGGAAGCGCAAGGAGCAGGACAAGAAGCGGCGGCGCGCGCGCTCGGCCGGGGGCCGGGAAGGCGGCGCGCAGCGGCGGGCGCGGGGCCCCGGCTCCACGGAGCCCACCTCACGGTAACCGCCCCCCCCGCCTCCCCGGCCGCGGCCGGCCCACCGGGTCGGCTCGCCTCGCCTCTCCCTGCCCGCACTTACTTTATCGATGTTTCGTGTCCTACCCTGTTTCCTTTCCCACTTCGAGGAAGACCTCGGAAGGCTTTGACACTATCTGCAAACGCTGCAGAGCATTCTCTTACCACAGACGGCTCTGAGTCAGTCACAGTTTAATCAAGTGTACTTAACTAAATTTTTAATTGACTTTAAGTTAAAGAAATTAAGTTATGTTTACACACATGCTTTATTTCTTTAATTAAATTTAACTCTGGTTTCTACCAGCTCACGAATAGACAATGGTTTCTGAAAACATTTTAAGTATTGGCTTGAGAAAGATTTAAATGTTTCTCATGCATCTGCTTGTCCACTGGCAAGCTGAAATAATTTTTCCAGGCTGATACACCAGGAATTACAACAGGCTGCACACCGGGGAGGGCCGGAGGGGCTCCTCACCTGCAGCTCTCCCGCCTGTCACCTGAGCCACGTGACTCCAGCTCCGGTTTGGGCTCAGCGCTCTGGGAAGAGACCCAGCCAGGGCCTCCGTCTTCCGTGACGTGACCGTCACTCCCCCGACCTCCAGAGCTGAGGGAGGGTCACGTGAGATTAAACGCGTGAGGCACCGGCCGGAGACATCAGTGTGCCACATGCTGCGGGCAGGTGCTGTTAGACCTAGTTCTCCTCACACATGTACCACGCCACGTAGACACATCTACGAGTGTGTGCATTATCCACGGATGTGCCCATGGGCTGTATTTCTGTGGGGCAGAAAAGAGGCCCGTGTTAATTTCATAGTGTGAAGTAAGAACGGAAGCACTGCACAGACAGACCAGGCTTCGTGCCGGGAGAGGCCTCGCTCAGAGGCCGCTGTCCCCACCCTGACGCTTAGGCCAGTGTCCTGCCGCTCCGCTTCTTCGTCCACGTACTTCCACTCACCCGTGGGGATTGGCTTTGCTGTGTTGTCATTGCATTTACTTTTTCAAAATTTTACCTTGTAATACATCGCTTCTGTGAGATTTGGAAAAACAACACAATCACACATCAAAGCCAATTCATGGTCTCGCTGTGTGAAGAGAGCCCCGTCACTCCAGTTCTTTGACACTGGGACACACAGAGGTTGAGTCGTGTTCAAAGTGGAGTTTGAACCTGTTCACTGGCGTTTGTCTCTCTGAGTTCACAAATCCATCACTGAGTAACGTACAGATGAGAACTTAACACTGAGAACCTCAGCAGGCAGCCGGAGGTGGCCCCGACCTGGCTCTGCACAGGAAACGCCAGTGTCCAGGGGTCCGCTGGCAAAACAGAGCCCACGGGCCCGGCGCGTGACCGGCCCAGCGTGTCCTAAGACAGGACCCTCACCGTGCACGTTTCTAACGAACGTGAGGGCTCAACTTCATTGCCCAAACCTATTTTTGTTCATTGTACCTAAGGTTATTTTTTAAAGTATACATGATTTTTATGGGGTTTGCACACTTAAAATTTGCAGTGCTCTTCCAGTGTCAAGAGAATGAATGAAAACCCACACTTGGCCACCCTCAGGCCCACAGATAACCCTAAGTCAAAGCTCCTCGCCTGAAGGTTCGACAGTGGCTTGATCAAATCCAGACCCAGCGCAGAAATAACTAGGAAGCCTCTTTGCTTTTCCCTGTGCTTCCCTGTTTGTGAAGGACGCTCGTGAAAGCAAAGCCTCTCCCAGCACAGCCCAGCAGGGGCGCAGGGGCCTGGGGAAGCGCAGCTGTGTGGGGTGAAGGCGTTCGGGGCTGTGCACATTCTTGTGATCCAAATAAAACCTTCAGAATAGTGATTTTAAGGTTTTGTAAGTGGCCGACCTTCATTAACGCCCTCTCTCAAATCCTTTGCACTGTAGGATGAGCCTCGGGGAGGTTTGATGAGCACAAGCACACGCTTTACAATGCTGCAGAGAGAGTGTTTTGGAGGGAAAATGTCTGTTTCCTATCACATGAACTTTCAGGAACAAATATGTGACTTTTAATTTTAGGGGTGACAGTTTAAGGTTTTGATGTTGTAGATGAGATATGCAGATAACGTGGACTCATGTATTGGAAATCATGTAGTTTGGCTTGGTAAATACTGATTTTGAAAAATGCTGAAAACTTTTTGGTAGTCAGGAGAGCTAAAGTGTTGTCACGTGCATGCACATAATCGCACAGGTGCCTTTTTAGGTTATACGTTTTACTTGGCTTTCCCATCTGTGCCCTTGTCAAAAAGAAACTGAAAAGTAAAGATAACGAATGGTTCAGACAGGGTGAAAAATAATTGAGATACTTTCTATTTATATATATATTTTTTAGAAAATAATGTCAAAATATTTTTCTTTTCTTTCTTGCAATTCTTAAACTCAACTCACTACATGTTGTTTGGTGGAAAGACATTTAAGCTCAGTACGGTACACAAATTGTTGAGTTTTGAAGTTATTCTTTTTGCTTTATTCATAGCATCATCCACACCCACCTGCCGCCTAAATGACTTTTATACTTTCTGTTTCCACATTCCAACCAAAACCATGGTTAAACAGATAATTCCTTAAGACAGGAGGGCATCCTGAACACTCAGTTTGCTTTTCTTTTTTTAAGCTGCACCTAAAACTTCGACCATGTCAAGCTGCAGGGTATAGTGGTGTGCGCCTGTTTTTATCTACTTGGAAGATGATGGCAAGTAAATTGTAAGTTCTAGGCCAACCTAGGCAGCTTAGCAAGACCCTGTGCCAAAATGTAAAAGGTTGTGAGAGTGCGGCTCAGTGACGGAGAAATTCCTTAGCACTGGTGAGAACCTGAGTTCCATCTCTAGCACCGTGAGAGGGAGGAAAGAAACGGGGGGGCAGGAAGGAAGGAAGGGAAGGAGAGGAAGGACGGACAGACATGATCTTTCCTATGGTTTGCACCCATCATGTCTGCCGTAAAAAAGTGCCCACATTGCCGATCAAAATAGCAGTTTCCTTAGAAATGGTTGAGTATTCGCTGAGGCGGGTCTGCGGAGAGGGGAGCAGAGAACACTCCGCAAACCATCGTGAAAACTGTCCTCACGGTATTTCCATGTAGAAAAGGTGTCAGTACCAGTAGTACCTTCTGAGTAGTAAAACAGATACCATGATATGAAGTAATTCTATTTTGTACCTTTAAAACAATTTATTGTTAGTATTCTCTCCTGTACTATTTCCTAAATGCTGGACCAATTCAGATCACCGAGAGGGTGAGAGACAACCCTTAGTTTCATCTCTGAGAGTTAGAATCCCGTAGCAGTTCGGCTCACTCGTGCTAAGGACAGCGCAGGAAACGCGGCCCGCGTCCTCCCACGCACGCGCTCTGCCCGCCCTTCCCGGCCTTTCCCGCCGGAGGCCGCGGGGAGACGCGTCCGGAGGGGTCGCCAGGTCATCGGGCCATCGTCCAAACCCGGGCCGCCGAAGGTCATGCGGGCCTCGCTGGAGCCGGCTGGCCGGGCTCGCCGAGCTCCGCGGCCGAGCGCTGTGGGCGGAGAGCCCGGGCCGCGCCCTGGCGGCCCCGTGGCCACAGAGCCGGTTCCACTTTGCGCGCCGCGCCCACGAGGCGGGGTAAAGAGCTTCTGCCAGGAAGGAGCCTTTCGGGCAGGTGGGGGTCTCGTCCCCTCGTGACTGTGCTTTCTTAATTTATATCCTTTCTTTTACTCCTATTTGTAAACAAATTAACCTGGTTTTTCTCTTGTTTCCTTTCCTTCTATTTGCAGGAGGCATTGAAATTTTCAGCAGAGACTTCCAAGGACATATTACAGGATTTTGTAATAGTAAACCTATAGAAAGTATTGGGAATATTTATTGTCTGTAAATACTGTAAATGCATTGGAATAAAACTGTCTCCCTCATTGCTCTATGAAACTGCACATTGGTCATTGTGAATATTTTTTCTTTTTTGCCAAGGCTAATCCAATTATTATTATCACATTTACCATAATTTATTTTGTCAACTATGTATTTATTTTGTAAATGTATCTTGGTGCTGCTGAATTTCTATATTTTTTGTAACATAATGCACTTTAGATATACATATCAAGTATGCTGATAAATGACACAATGAAGTGTCTATTTTGTGATGGGTTTTAATGAATGCCTACATATAATTATCCAAACTGATTTTTCTCTGTGCATGTAAAAAATAGTATTTTAAATTTGTAAAGGATGTCTAATAAAATATAATCTAATGATACCATGTTTCAGAAGGTAAATTATATCCTTTAAAATTTCTAGTAGAAGGAACATGAGTCAGTTGTTTTCCGTTTTCATCTCTATTTTGAATACAGTCTTGAACATAGTAAGTTGATCCGGACACATCTTCCAACATACTCACACTAGTTTTTAGTTAAAAAAAGAAAACACTTAAACTCTATTCTAACCAATGTTTTAGATGAGGCTGATAGAGTAGCTGGGCCGTCCAGATATCACTTTATCAAACGTGTTTAATGTGAAGCGAATGCAGTTTGAGAGATCTCCTCCTACTGAGAATGAAGCTCGAGAGCCTCCCGGGTCCGGAAGGAGCGGGGCGGGGACAGCGCCAGCCCGGAAGGCCTCGGAGGGAGGCTCGCCTCGCGGGCCGGCGACGCAGGGTCAAGTCCCTGGTGCAGGCCGCGGAGGAGGACAGCGCTGCGTGGGGTTCCCGCCCACTGCGAACAGCACCCCAGCTGTCCTACCTCTTCGTCTGCAGAAAACACGAACGCACTTCCTGCTCGGGAAATTGTTTTCTGTAACTGTCTAAAGCTTAACGCACATCAGGAAAAGGAGCAGAACCAACTCCCTCCCTACCACACAAATAAAGAAGAAACACCTATGAATCAAGCACCTGGATGTTTAGGAAGAGTCTATGATGCCCAGTTTTCTTTTCAATAAGTAGTAGATGTTCCAGGATATGCAAGAAGTAAAATACTCTGTCTTTAAGATTCTGTTTGTCCAAGGGGCCAGAGATTGAGCTCAGTGGTTCCGGCGTCTGCCTGACAAGTGCAGGGTCCTGAGTTCGATTTCCTGTACCACATACCCCAGTGCAGGGTGTGGTGGCTCATGCCTGTCATCCCAGCACTCGGGAGGCAGAGGCAGGAGGATTGCTGAGTTCCAGGTTTGCCTGGGCTACATAGTGAACTCAGGGCCAGCCTGAACTACAAAGCGAGACCCTGTCTCAAAAAAGAAAAAAAGGGCCGGAGATTAGATTTAGCTCAGTGGTTCCAGCGCCTGCCTCACAAGCGCAAGGTCCTGAGTTCAATCCCCAGTAACCACATACAATGCTGGGCGTGGAAACTCACGCCCACCAGCCATCAATACTACACACCACAGTGCTGGGCGTGGTGGCTCATGCCTGTTATCCCAGCACTCGGGAGGCACAGGCCGGAGGATTGCTGAGTTGCAGGCTTGCCTGGGCTCCATAGTGAGCTCAGGGCCAGCCTGAACTACAAAGCCGAGACCCTATCTCAAAAAAAAAAAAAAAAAATACAGTTTAACATACTGGGAAGAGTTTTAAGACCCAATTAGTATAACAAATAAGAGAATTATGCCTAGCATCACTTATAAATTTATTGGACATAGTTTACACCTAAGGAATACTCAGGTTTAAGGCTGATAATACTGAATGTGTAGAAAGCAAGTAGTTAGAATGCTTTAGGAATATACAACCACATTAGGCAAAACACCATTTGAGCCCGGCGTGGTGGCTCCCGCTGCAGCCCAAGGGCGCCATTTCCACGGACTCCACTGCCGTGCGTCCCGGCTCCCTGGCCGGCCGTGCAGCTCCCTGACCCTCGTCTTAGTCAGCGCCCACCACCCAACATCCAAGAAGAGTGTGCGGAGCGGGTGCTCTATGAATTCTTGAACAGATTTCAGAAGCTCTTTCCGGTCTGCACTGACGCCCCGCAGGCGGAGTCCGAGCGTCTGCGGGAGGCGGCGGAGCCGAGCCCTGCGCCTGAGCCCGGGCCTGTAGCGGAAAGCGCGGGAATTGCTGCTGTCCGCGGTGGGTCCCCCGTCTCAGACCTCTGTTTGCCTCTGGTCTCTTCGGCACTTTTCCAGCCCTGTAAGTACAAGGAGCAAGTTCGTGGCACACACAAAGCACCCTCCCAGAGGGGGGCAGGAGCACTGAAAACACCAGGCTTTCCTCCGGTGCGCGCTGCATCGGGGCCCACGGGCGCGACCTCCGGCCGGCCAGCGTGAGGGCTGTGCCAGCCTCCCGGCAGCAGGGTGCAGCCCTGCCTTGCTGGCGATCGGAGGGCTCGTGCTCGGGTCGGTTCACCCCAACCCGGAAGGCAAATTTACAAATGGGAATAAATATGACATGTGTCCCGGAGCCGTGGGTGGTTTTAAGGGTGACCCTGCTCCTCGCTAGACACAGACGCCTGCGGGGCCCCGAGCACGCCTGTGCGTCCTGCGTGCGAGCGGAGACGGTGCGCCGGGGGTTCCGCGAACAGCGGGCGGGAGGCCACGCTCCACGGAACAAGTGCTCAACAGTAACAGATCACATCGCACTAGATCTAGTGACTCTGTATTCACGCTCTGTGCTCACGGGTGTTAGCAGAACCCTGGGCATATGTAAAACCCAAACTGCATATCGAAATTTCATCATGGGCATCTGTGGGAGAGATACAAGCGGGTTTTCTCACAGAATACTATTTCCTTCTTCCAATGACAAGATCCGTAAGTGTCAGCTCCTAGAACTGAAAACTGTGTCAGCAATTGAAAACAATAATGTGACAACTATTATGTCCAGAAGAGCAGATCAATGTCATGCCAAGCCAACGGGTCACGGACCAAGGCCATTCTGCACAAATTACTCCGATCGACTGACTCCTATTTAACCCATCCACGCATCCCGTGACAGACATCCGTGTCTCCGCTCCCCCGATGACTCAGTTTACCCTGGACAGACGAAACGTGCCAGGATCCACTGTCAGGAGCAGAACGTGCTTCTCCTCTCCGGGCTCCAGGGTCCAAGGCTCCGTTCGTGACAAAACTCTTTCTGTCTCATTTTCCGGGAGTTCAAGGAAACCACGGGTCTGAGAACCCTCCTGCCCTCCGTGCGCCGCGTCCCTGTGAGGGTGTCACTGTGCCTCAGCCCGCACTGAGGGGCTCGCAAGATGCCCTCCC
>PVIC010018070.1:0-16864 GCA_004025085.1 Thryonomys swinderianus
TGCTTTAATATAATATAATTCTTACTTTAATTTTTAAAAATTTATTTGCTGTGTTTGATATAGGTTCTCACTGTGTAGGCCAGCCTGACCTTGAATTTACTGTCTAGGCCAGGCTGACCTCAAACTTGTACAGTCCTCCAGATTCAGCCTCCCATGTACTGGAACTGCAGTTTTGAATCACCCCACCCAAATAATGCATTGAGTCTTTGTGAACCTCCTTTTAATAGTCTTAGACTATTAATGTAACTGTGTCCTTGCTTAGAGAAGATCTAGCTAACCTTCTGCTCTACCTCCCCTTGGTCTACTAGGGGAGGTTAATGTTATATTTTGTGTTTCAGAGCACTTCTTTCAATTATATTTATTGTGACTCTAACTTTGCTTGTATATGCAACAAGGTATTGAATGCTTCTGTATCCTTAGAATATAAAATTGATAACATTAGGGATTATTATTTTCTTCCTTTTTATTACATCTATGTATGACATGGCAGTGATTTGCTGCTAGTAGGTTTTCTTTAAATGACTGTGATAATATAAGTAATATGCAGTTTAATGGGAATTCATTCCAGTATCTCAGACTAGGTGGTAATACCATCCTATAACTTTTTTTTTTGGGGGGGGCAGGGTCTCACTTTGTAGTTCAGGTCGGCCCTGAGCTCACTATGTAGCCTGGGAAAGCCCCAAACTCAGCAGTCCTCCTGCCTCTGCCTCCCGAGTGCTGGGATGACAGGCGTGAGCCACCACGTCTGGCCTTGTGTTGTGTGGTGCTGATTGTGGGTGGGCGGGAATCGCCCTACCCAGTGTTGCTGTACGTGGCTACTGAGAGTTGGTACTTGCCAGGCAGGTGCTGGAACCCCTGAGCTGAATACCTGGCCCCATCGTGCAACATTTAGTGAATGGAACCGAGGGCAGGGTGACCCGAAACACAGCACAGAATCTGTTCCTTGGAGGATTCTTGCAGCCATTTTCCAAGAATTAACATCTGAGCCCTGGAATAAAATCCACAGTGAAAATGATAGTTTGTTGTTACTAGAATACTTACGGAATATGTAGACAACTGTGGCACTGAAAAAACTGCTGCTACTAACCCTGGGAGGGCAGGAAAGAAGGACAAAGACCTTCAGACTACTATACTTCTCTCAATACTATCTGCTCCAGTTTCTATGCTTTTATTCTTTAACCATGTAGGAGTTACTATTATTGTCATTACTTATTACCACTAAAGACAAATGAAAATAATTTTACCGGGATATAAGTTACAAACAGTCAATTTCAGAACATGTGAGACTCATCCTTTTTGGCTCTTATATATATTTTTTTTAAGTCTAAAAGTTCTAGAAAATGAGTGAGAGTTTAGGAAAGCTGTATTGTAGTCTAAGCTTCATTTTTCTTCCCTGCATAGTGTGACATACAAAGTAGAAATCAGAAAATAAATAAAAAGCAAGCCCATCATAATAAAGTCATAAAAATCTTTTAATAAGGTTACATGAAATGAACAGATAAGATGTTTTGAATATAATACCAAACATTCAGAACAACAAAACACCAAAAACACAACCCAAGGACCGAGGAGCAGAGTAGGTGTCCTTAGCTCTACATTTGATTAAGGACTTGGCTGTGGGAAACTCACTCATCTCAATTTATTCATCTGTAGTGTATTCATAGTTTCATAGAAGAGGCTGTTTTGGAAACCAGCATATATACTGCTTGCTAGTTGATCAGCAGAATGTTAAGTTTGCTATTTTTCAGAGGTGAGAATATTCTTTCATGCAGACCCTCCCTCACCCACAGAGGAACCACAGTTACTTTTTCACTCTTGGTTTTAGTGTCATTTTGCATTTCCACTAATCTTACACGTAGAAGGAAAACCCATTTATGATTAAACTTGTAGCTTCTCACTTGTAGGAATGACCTGGGTTCTGTGTTCTTCTGAGAACAGAAATTCACAAACCCATTTTGATTGTTCTGTGGTTTGCTTTCAAGTTAGGCTTCTTTAAGCTCTAGGTTGTTTTCTTGTGTTTATTTAGTTTAAAAAAATTCACAAGATATTGCTTGATAAATAACTGCTGTATTTCAGGGTTCTGTGAATGTAAACATGATTTCGCAAATGTTCCAATTCAGATAAGTGGATTCTGGTGATGTTTAAGTTGAATGGAAATGAGAGCGTGCACTTACGTATTTCCCTGCAGTACTTCTGAAAGAATGATGGTTGCGGAGATGGAATATGCCATCATTTTTACTTGGTAAGAATTTTGTAAATTGACTGCTTGGAAGCAATTAAAATCACAGTAGTCAAAATGATGCACAGGTATTACTTTATGCTTTAATCAAGCAGTGATATTTCTTATCCTGAAAATGCCATTCTCTGAATACTTTTCTACATCAAAACTTTTATTTCATTGCATCGGTTCTTTATAAGATGAATATTAGTATCAATGTCAATCTTGAATTCTGCTTGATACTTTTATTTTTTTTTTGAGACAGGGTCTTGCTTTGTAGTTCAGACTGGCTCTGAGCTCACTATGTAGCCCAGGCAAGCCTTGAACTCAGCAATCCTCCTGTCTCTGCCCCCCGAGTGCTGGGATTACAGGCGTGAGCCACCACGCTTGGCCCTGCTTGATATTTTTAATGAAAATATACTTGAGTCAATTGAAAATGGATGATTGAGAATATCTTCTGACCTGACTTTCCACATCCATAAAACAAAAAGACGGTAACATCTCCTTTTTTACTTCTGAACCTGAACATCTAGGGTAGACCAGTAGTGACAAAAGGATTTATCTGAGTCCAAGAGCTACATTATAATAAAATTCTACTCTATTCATTTCTGTTTAAAATAATCAGAGATATTATAGGAGACTATGTCTTCCAAATAGTATTTTATTTCATTATCTATTCATAGTCTGTCATATTTTAGATACAGGTTGCAGTGGTCATAATCAATCCAGACAAATTTAATCCCAATATGAATTACTGTTAACAAGAGACATAACTATCAAGTTAACTGAATAACTTTTGAAGCAATCTGCCATTTAAGTTTGACTATTATTTTCAAGTCATATAAGGTTACTTTGACTACTATTTGTAAGTCATCAGAGATTATTTGGTGTTTAACTGAGTAGAGTAACAGTGGATTTGCAGAGGGCAATGAACAGCAGTCAGAGCTGAGCAGAACTAGGCATGAGAGTATAGAGAAAGGAATTTACACAGAAATGTGCCTACTGTGTGCCAGATATTGTCCTGTCTTATTTCCCTATGATTCCTCTTAGTAACCTTTTAAAACGGTTTGAAAATATTCACCAGTTCTTCAAACTACCTATTATCATTCCTTTAAAGATACTTTTACTATAGCTCTGGGAGTAAAATAAATCTCTGGAGATTGGTGGCGTACTAAATGATCGTCACTCAGTTTTGTATAACAGAATGAATAAACGACATGATGAAAGAAGATGATTTTAAAAAATAATTTAGGTCACTTTTCAGACAAAAAACAGCTGGACAGATTAAGATAAAATGTTTACACACCCTCACCACCTTGTAGTATAAATTCATTCAAATTAAAAAAATATATTTCATAAAACAAGCCTCTCAAATCCAAAGACTTCTATACTATAGAGAAAAGCAAAAGATATCATATGGAACAATGGATCATCTTTATTGGGAGAGAAATGTGTATTCTGTTCTTCTATTCTTAAAATTCACCTGCAAATATTTCACAGGGGAGATAATTAAGCTCTCCTCACTTTCGATTTCAGCATAGTCTTTCAGTGGATCCCCCCCCCCACCTCACCTGCAGATATATTTTAGCAAGAATCATTACAAGACCTTTTATAGTTTTCCAAAACCTGCCATATTTTGCTCCTTGTCACTTGTTTAAACTCATCCACAGGCATTAGGGTCTTGGATTCTTGTCTAATCATACTCAAATTCCTTACAAGATCTTAGCAAATTCCTGAACTCTGACAAGTACCAAGACGTTTTCTGTACTCTGCTCTAGCTGTAATATATTATTACTCATTCTCTCTTTTACCCTGCTTTTCCTGTCTCTCCCTCTCCTTTCTTCTTTTTCTGTTTATCTCTGTGTCTCCAACTATCTTCTGTCTGTTTCTGTCCTTCTCTATCTCTTTCCCTTTGTCTGTATTTCTTTCTTCCTTTTACTGTTTCTACTAGGGTTTTCATTTGTATTCCATTTCTTCAGCCCTGCACTAATCATATCACTGTGGCATTCAAACTCTGTCAGTTTCTGGAGGTTGAACTCCATAGTCTTTTGCCACAATTTAATCATAAAGCAAGACTCATTAACTTTATCCAGCTGGAAACTATATGCTAAAGGTACAGTAGTATAATGTCAGCAATGTGCATTTGAGATCACAGAGACTTGGCTTCAAACCGTAACTGTTCTTCGTTTATCTATGGGACACAGTCAATGTATTCCCATATCTCTGCTCTGTATTTATTATTTTAAATGTCTTCATTTTTCTCCCATTCCTTGTTCTAAAATATCACTATTTTCCATCTTTCTCCTTTTTTGAAACTGCTCTAGTCACAAGTCACATTCAGTTTTCAAAAACACTTAAATTTCTTATGTGGGAGAACTTGTTTTTGGTCCCCTTGGTGTAAGTGACCACTTCTCAGGCAGGAAGTGGTCTGATGCTTCAGATTTCAAGTTGAAATCTGCCCTTTCAAGCTCATCTTTTCAGATTCGCTGCCTCTTCTATAATGGCAGTCCGGGCTTTTATAGAAGCTTTCTTAAATGAAAATAATATGCCTATGTTTTTTTTTTCTCATCTCCCTTTTCATATTCCATCATTAACTCCATGGGAAAAGTGATTCCTGGTCTGTCAGGCTAACCAAGGTTTAGCACTACCGATAACCCATTCTCTGCACAGAGAGGATTAAAATCTTTCCAGTGAATGAATAAATAAATTAATTCCTCTGTGGCCTTCATCTTCATATCCCATGTATAAAATATGGAAATAACCCTTCATAGGAACTCAAGGATTAAAATAGTTAATGCTCATAATGGATTTATGTAGAATGACAAGTCGTTAGACTCTAAAGAGACAGTGATAGTTATCCAAATGATAGATGTGAATATTTAATTACACAAGTGTAGCCTGTGGACAGTTTACCAGTGGTAGGCTCTGACAAGTACTTCCTTCCATTATAACTTCTCCATTTGATATCCACAGTTCAAATGCCATAGTTCACAGGCTGCAGGTTGAAGGTCCAGTTTGGCCTCTGGTCAACTGTTAAGGGCCTCATTACTGTGCACAGCACGTAGCTCTGCCTGGAATGTAAAGCAGTGTGGTGTAATGTTCACTCTCACCATTAACTGCTCATGCCTTCTCTTTCTTACATGACCATCTCTGCCCTCTTTCCATCACTGTGACAAAAATAGCTGAGGAAATAACCAAAAGAGGAAAGATGCATCTTGGTTTATAGACTCGGATGTCTCAGTTGCCTTAGCTCCATCATTCCTGGGCCAGGGGTGAGACGGAGGATATGGCAGGAGAGTACATCACCTCATGACATCCTGCAAGTGGGGAGAAAGAACCCAGGAAGTGGCCACCGAAAAAACAGACCCTTCAGTGGCTATGTTCTCATGACCCATTTCATCCAACTAGATTCTTCTTCCTAATAATCCAATGGGTTATGACTCATGCATAGATTAATCAGTTGATAAAATTCCTTATGATCCAAACAATTCTCAAACCACATCACATGATAGGTAACCCTTCTGCACACTTAGAAGGGGACACATTAGATCTAGACCATAACAATACTCTTTCTTTGTAACTTCATTTCTTTTTTTTTTTTTTTTTTGAGACAGGGTCTCGCTTTGTAGTTCAGGCTGGGCCTGAGCTCACTATGTAGTCCAGGCAAGCTTTGAACTCGTAATCCTCCTGTCTCTGCCTCTCGAGTGCTGGGATTACAGGTGTGAGCCCCACACCTGGCACTTTGCCACTTCATTTTAATCATGAACAGGAAGTATCTCTTTGTCAATCTATGTTTTCTCATCTGCAAATTTGGGATCAAATACTATTCCATGCTTTTGGTTAAGACTTAGAAATGAAATCCACCATATTTGGCACCCATGTATATTGTTGAACTGATTCCACCTGCAGAAAGCCCAATTGTCAAATGTATATAGTGAAACGACAATTACTTATGTGCACTGAAAAAAAAAATCATACTGAGGCTTTGAAGTCAAATTTGAAAATATTTGATAACTTTCCTGTTTGTGTAATATAGAATTGTTCTTAACCCAGGATGGAAATTTGCTCTGTTTTTCCAAAGACCAGCCCGGATAAATAGCAAATGTGTGAATTGCACCGTTAAATGCCACTTGCAACCCAATGTGAGTGACGTAGACAAAGAGAGAAGGAGTGTCTGTGTCAGTAGGCACATCAAGAGGAGATTTAGAAGTGGAGCTGCATGGATTTGAACCAAAGTGTGAGGAGTAGAAAAGTAAGACCTTACTTGGACTGTAACAGGAATGACTTTTGCTCAGTAATCAGCCAGTGTGATCTTTTCTTCTCTTCATCTATCCTCACCTGTTCTTTGACACAGAATATGACCTTGACAGAGTGAGTTATTTAGCTAGAACTTTCTCTTTGCCATTGCTGAACTAGCACAGAGTAGCCTACTTTTTATCCATATCTCTTTTGAGAATTGGGTAATTAATGTTTGTAAATTAGCTAATTAGCATTACAAGATTTTCTCCTCAAAGGCTCTATAAAATACTAAGTAGTTTCTGAGGGAAAACACATCAGCACACTTGGTAAGAATACGAGAAATGACCTCCCCCATGAACTTCAACTTGCACATGGGCAGAAAGTTCTTTTTCCAAGCAAGACATAGCAAGATCACTGGAGTGGCTAGGAGTTAATGAAAAATGCCTTTGTCCTTCTCTAGGACAAACACAGCTACTTTTTTTTCCCTAACTGAAAATGTGTTCTCAATGACTGTTTATGTCCGGGTGTTGGAAAAAAGGCCCTGCAATTGACAAACTCTAATAGAAACAGGAACGCCTTTGATTATGAGTTGCTGAGAATAAAACTGAGGTGTGCACTTTCCACAGCATCGTTTATTTTGAAGATAACTGTGTAAACAGGATAAGAGCTGCCATCCGCTCCTCCAGCCAGGAGTACAGAACACAGTCTAAATTGAAGAGTGGACTGAGATCAACTGAAACAGAACTTTCACATTAACAACACCCTATGGCCAGTCGCTGTAAATGAGTGGTTTCTCATTAACCATGATGACTGAATAGTCTTCCTGTCTTGCTCTTTTACCTAACAAATTGACCCTTGATGCCTTTGTTTGAAAAACAAGGGCAAAATTGTCAGTCTTCTTCTTTGTTGCAAGACATAAATGACTGACTGTATTAACTGTGTGGCGCATAGAACATTCACAGTGAATGTGAACCCATCTCCTGGTGCTTTTCCTTCCAACCGTTGTGAGGCATATGTACCAGACATGCTTGGGAACTGCAGAGGGAGTGAGGAATTTATCTGATCATGGCAGTGTTAAATTCAAGGGAGAGGATAATAGTCTTAAACCTCCCTCATGTTATTTCCAGAAAAGAAGTTATTACGTTTCATTAGCTTATTTTTGGAAGACTCACTTTGAGAATGCAAGTGGAGAAAAGAACTAAGAATCTCAGTGTCCAACAATGATTTTGCTAACTTTGTTTTTCGATAGGGAGAGAAAATAAATTCATTTTAAAAATATTAATGAAGAGAATGTTATTTCCTTTCAATAAAATATACCCTAGAAATACATTTTAAACACGTGAGATGTTTTCTGAACAGGCAACATTTTCTGAACACACTTTCTAACCAAATGTATTATAAGACTGAAGAAGAATTAAGTTTTTTTTCTTTGTCCTTTTTAATCCCAGGATGCCACTGAGCAGAGGTGGAGGGTGGAGGGTGAAGTTGGCACTGACTCAGACGCGCTCCTTGGTTTACTTACTATTCAGAAAATATAATCCCTTCATGACAGTGTCAGCACTGGCTGCACTTTCTACACTGTCCAGTGACTAAGATAATAGAAGAATTGATTTTTATTCAAAATTATAAAACATTTTTTTTTCTCAGAGTCTCTTTCTTGACCTTTCATGATATCTTTTTATTTACTGTTTTATTGTGTACTCCTTTAGGGCTGGAATAGTCAGAGGCATGTACATATATTCCCATAGTCAGGCCATAGATAAATATAGATTTTTAATAATATTTTCTTACCAACAGCTACATATATTGTTTGGTTTTACCTTGTTAAGTATTCAAATTAATAGGGATGAGAGATGGAATAACTATTCCAATAGGCCACAATGGGGTCCTAAGTTTCTTTTGTGGCTATCAGCCCACTGGCAGGTAGAAATAATGTGTACTGCAGATTTCTCTTAAAAGTTAACTTAGCTGGGGCTGGAGATTAAACTCAGTGGTTCTAGGGCCTGCCTAGCAAGTGCTAGGTCCCTGGTTCCATACCTGGTATCCACATACAACAATACCAGGGGTGATGACTCATGTCCACCTGCAATCAGTGCTACTCACCACAGTGCCAGGCAGGTGGGTCATGTCTGTAATCTCAACACTCCAGAGGCAGAGGAAGGAGGATCACTATGACTTTGAGGCCATCTTGGGTTACAGAGTTAGCCAGCCTGAACTACAGAGCAAGATCCCATCTCATAAACAAACAAATAAATAAAAAGTTAACTTAGGTAAATTATAAGAAAAAAATGTTACTTCAAGAAGTTAATTTTTCATTATTTTTTTTCTTCCTGCTTCCTAAGGGCACTCTTTGCCCAGGAAGTAATTTGGTTATGTAGGAAGCTGCTTTTGAAAAACATCAGATGAGTAAGAGATCAGAGTACATTATCTAAATTAGAAAGGCTCAGTGAGCCCACAGTAACTTACTCAGGATAGTAAGTTACTTTCCTATTGGTTGGTGGGATACAATATTTGGACCCACAACTTAAAGGAGGAGATGTGTACTTTGGGTCAAAGTTTTAGTTCTTGGTTACTTGGTTCCAAGGGAGGAAGAGGAAGAAGGAGAGGCATGAGGAAGGATATGATGCTCAAATCATGGTTGTCAAGTGGCAAAGAGAGAAGGAGGGAGCCAGTTGGGACCAAGAGTGTACCCTTCCAGGTTATGTTCTCTCTTATCCTCCTGAGACCAGGCCTCATCATCTAACAACATATTCAATACTGAACTCAGTTGTGGGTGAATCCACTGGGTGTGTGTTACACTCCAAAGCATACATGGTTTGGTGGGCATTTTAGATCTAAACTAGAAAAAGTGATGCAAACAATGGTTTTTTTCAATTATACCTTTTAGGTGAAAATACCAGTGGAACCAGGATTGTTTCTGTAATAGAAGACAATTCCTACATGCATTTCTCTAAACACAATTTCCTTCTTCAGTATGATCAAAACAAATGCATAAGGAGGAATGTTGTCTATACAGCAGTAAAAGTTCCAGAAGAGGTAATTTAGCAGGAATCTTTCTAAGGGGAATCTTCAAAAATTTGGAATGCATTTGAAACAAACAAAAAGAACACAATAAGTTGAATAGTTCATTCTTTGAAAGATTAAACAAAACAAACAAACCCTTAACATCTTTATAAAGATAAGGAAAGAGAAGATCCCAGTCTACAAATGAAAAGGGTAAAATCATACAAGTTTCTGTATAAATGCAGAAAATCATTGGTTACTACTTTGAGAATCTGTACTTTACAAAAATGGAAAACTCAGTGAAATGCATACATATACAGAAACACACAAACTGCCAACCTAAACCACAAAGATATAAAAATCCTGAATAATTCAATATCAAAGAATAAATTTAAGAACTAACTTAAAAAAACTACTAAGAAAACAGCCAATACAGTGAAGAGGGCCTATAGAATGGGAAAAAAAAATTGTTAGCTACACCTCAGAGAGCTATTTCGTCTAGAAAATATAAAGAACTGATAAAATCGACCCCCCCCAAATTTAAAGACCCAGTAGAAAAGCCATCTGAAATTGAGATGCCTTTTAGATTAAGTACAAACAGATGATAAATTAATGAAAAAATGTTTAACACCACTGACCATTCACGTAATGCAAATTAAAATAGCACTGAAATGACATCTCATTCCAGATAGAAATGCTCATTCAGAAATGAACCAATAACAAATATCACAAGGCTGGAGGGGAAGAAGAATCTCTCTTCATTGTTGGTTGGAGTCTAAACTGATGAAACCACTATGGAAAGAAGTATGGAGTACCTCATAAAACTAAAATGAGGCATTCAGTTTGAACCAGTTATTTCCCTTCTAGATATTTTTTTTCTGAAAAAGTTAGTCATCCTACTATAAAGATATATTCATACCAATGTTTATAAATAGCACAATTTATAATAACTAAATCTTGGAAACAACCTGTATGAATGAATAAAGAAAGTGTGGTAAAAATTGGGAATAGTGGAGTTATCTAGTTGGAGAATTTTTACTGACACCACTTTGATATATAAACTTGAGACATTTATCACTAGTCTTAATAAACACAATGTACAGACTCTGAAACCTAGCTGTCTTAAAAACTCATACAAAACTATAGGTTGACTAAGTAAATTATTTTTATAACATTTGAGTTATTATTCATATGTATAACCCTTTAAAAGAAAATTACTCATCAATAAAATTCCTGAATGTAACACTATTTTTCATTTTCTTCATAGATCTCCATATAACACAATACATGAGTAAATGTGGATAATTTAGAAAAATGTACTAACTTGGCAAAAAGGCATCTCCGTTGCTCAGAAAGAGTATAGACAGGAGAGCTAGGCATAGACTGTTGGTGTGAATACAGCATTTAGTCATGTCGGTGACTAGAAAAATAACTAGACAGGATGATTTAATGAAGATAGGACACATTATTGAAATAGGACAGGGGAGTGCTATTTACTTGACTTTTCAACATATTGAAATCCATTATATTGGATTTAGATTAAGGACAAGAGAACAGAATTTCAGTTTCCTAAAGAAGCTGAGGGAGATGATGCAGCAGAACTGCAATTTGCGGTTGTTTCCTTGATAGATGTTTGTTTGTTATTCCCCGTTGGACGTAGCTTCTCCTTTTGATCACGGAGCTCAAATACATCACATTCTGCTACTCAGGAAGCATCTTCTGCAGGGCTACACTTTCTGTATTTAAGAACCAGCGCTGATCATTTTGTAACTAATGTATTTTCACGTAATGATAAGGGACAGGAAAGATTAATGAAATTTATTTTATAAAAATTCACGGGGCGGAGGGTTAGCTCAATGGTTCCAGCGCCTGCCTCCCAAGTGCAAGGTCCTGAGTTCCATCCCCGGTAACCACATACAATGCTGGGCGTGGAGACTCACGCCCACCAGCAATCAGTACAACATACCACAGCGCCGGGTGTGATGGCTCACGCCTGTAATCCCAGCACTCGGGAGGCAGAGACAGGAGGATTGCTGAGTTCCAGGCTTGCCTAGGCTACATAGTGAGCTCAGAGCCAGCCTGAACTACAAAGCGAAACCCTGTCTCAAAAAAAAAAATTCATATATATTATTGTTAGACCATGTAAATTGATGAAGAAATAAAAAAATTAAAATTTAAAAAGAGAGGTTGATTCAAATACCTGCAAATTTGTCAGTGAGTGCATCACCCCTTACCTTGTTTTATATTCAGAAATAGCCAATACTATCAGGAAGGTCAACTGACAATTGACCTGTTTATACAGATGATCAGAAAGCTAGAAAATGTTCTTTTAATAATTTTATTTCGGAAAAGTTTCACTTACATGTACATGAACATATTTAATTGGGAAGAGAGGAAGAATGAGGAAAAGAATGAGAGAAGTTTACAACAAATCCTATTTTAGATAAAATCTGAAAAATTCATTGTTGATTATTTTTGATTACAGAAACTAAAAAATCTTTAATTTGGGGAGGATATGGACAAATAAAAACTAATCACATGAAATGATAGAACTGAAATAACTCAAGTTGTATTTCTATCACTTTGTAATTGCCAATTCATTACCATTTATTTTGAATCAGTTGTTTAATATAAGAATATATGATACTGATCTTGCATTTAATTATTTCTCTTTCCTTCTAATTTCAGTATATACAGGATAATAAAGAACTTAACCATTTAGCAGAAATTCTGTGATGATAGAATGAAAGATCAAATGCAAAATTTTGTTTTGGGGAAATCAAAAAGCCCAAGTATATTTTAGGAATATGATAGCTGTTGACATTGTTTTATAATAACTTTTAATAGGAGATATAAATAAATTGCACCTATAATTATTATAGATAAGGTTAAAATAAAGTGTTTATTTCTCAAGAAATTTGATTCTGAGTACATCAAAAACTTAAATTTGCCGGGCATGGTGGCTCACACCTGTAATCCCAGCACTCGGGAGGTAGAGACAGGAGGACTGCTGAGTTCGAGGCTTGCCCGGACTACATAGTGAACTCATGGTCAGTGTGAACTACAAAGTGAGACCCTGTCTCAAAAAAAACAAAAACAAATTTAAGGAATATAAAATTTTTACATTTACAATAAAGTACACTGTGAATTACTACCAACAAGTCTAAGGAAATATATAATAATTATAGTGGTAGTACTAGGAATAGGATCACTCACAATCTTCCTGCCTTTTGACTTGGAAAAGCTTTCCTAAGAGTTAAGAAGCTTAATGATCCAAATAACTCCCAGAAGCACTGTGATTCTTTGCTTTGGAAAGAGTGTAACTTCATTGTTACTAGTCATGTCTGGATTTCAGAGTATCACACTGATTCTGCAGGATGTGAGAAATGCCAATGCAGTGGTGTGAAATTTGCCCACCAAACAGTGAGTGTGGAAAATAATGCCATTCTTCTGTGTTCCCTGCAAACTGTATGCAGAAATACCAACGTGTGACATTACAGGAAATAGTTGTGCTGGACTACAGCATCATTAGGTGGACAGGGCAGTGGAAAAGGATTTTAAGAGGACTCACTCCAGTTTTTTGTTTGTTTGTTTTTACTGTGATGTACTGGAAGCTAAAGCTGAAAAGCTAACATTGAACAAATCCAGTGTAGATAAGAAATCTGAAGCTTGGAAAAGAATAGGCCTTTGTTCAACTGAAATAGTATTACTGTAACAACAAGAAAGTGTAAATGTCAGTTCCTTTTTTCCTTTTATTCATTTTAGTGGTAGATTTTATATACACATCATGATTACATTTCACATTGAAAGTTTGTAACAGTATATGACATGACTTAATTCTCATTATTTCCCATCCCCCTGCCCATATTACAACCCCCGCCCCAAATATGCATAAGCTTTGTGTCCGTTTTTTACCATGACATTGTTCCTCGTGTTATATACCCCTACCCTGCTTACCATTTGAATATTTCTGTTTCACACTATTAGTCATACACTCTAGAACTCATTTATGTCTGCAGTTTCTCATGCCAGAGAAAAGATATGGTATTTGCACATCTGTGACCTACTTATTCACTCATGAATATGTCCTGAAGTTACACCCATTTGAATACAAGTGACTCAAACTTATCATTCTTTATGACGGAGTAATACTCTATTTTATGTATATAAAAAGCCCATATCTTGTTTTTCCAGTCTCTGGTTAATGGACATTTGGGTTGTCTCCAAGATTTAGCTATCACAAACTGAGTTGCTATGAACATGGGTGCACATATGTTGCTATGATGAATCTTTTAATTCTTTTGTGTATACACCTAGCAAAGAAATAGCAGAGTCAAATGGAACCTCTAATCCTAACTTTTAAAATAATCTCTACTCTTGTCTCCATAGTGGTTGCACCAGTCTACACTCCGACCAATAGTAGAGAAGGGTTCCTTTCCCTCCACAACCTCACCAGCATTTGTTGCTGGTTAATTTCGAGATAGCAGCCATACTTTGTGGAATGAGATCCCAATATTGATTTCTTCTACTAGTTCTCATGCTATACAGGTTATATAATAGTTGTGGAAGGACAGCCATCTTGACAATATTAGTTCTTTCTACCTAGGAACAAGGGAAGTCTTTCCATTTCCTCATACCCTTGTCAATTTCCTTTTTCAAAGTGTTGTAGTTTTCAGAGTAGAGGTCTTTTACCACCTTTTTAAAATTGATTCTTAGGTATTTCATTGTTTGGATGCTATTATGATAGGGGTGGATTCCCAATTTCTCTCTCAGTGAATATGTTTTTTGTGTATAAAATGGTTATAGATTTTTGAGCAATGACCTTGTATCTGGCTACATTACTAAATTTGCTGATTAAGTCTAGTAGTCTTTTGGTTGAGTTTTTAGAATCTTCTATGTAGAGTATCATGTCATCAGTAAACAATGGCAGTTTAATTTCTTCCTTACCTATCTTTATTCTTTTTCTTTGTCTTGGCTATAAACTGTGACTAATGTTTCCAGAACTGTACTATACAGGAGTGGTGATAGTGGGCATTCTTGTCTTATTCCTGACCTTAGTGTGAAAGGCTTCAGTTTTTGACTGTTTAGAATGATGCTGGCTGTTGGTTTCTCATAAATAGCTTTTATAAGGTTAAGATGAAGTCCATCTATTTTAATTTTCTGTAGGGTTTTGATCATGAATCAGTGTTGGGTTTTGTCAAATGCTTTTTCTGCATTTATTGAGATGACCGTATGGTTTTTGTCCTTGAGTCTGTTAATATAGTGTATCACATTTATTGATTTGAACCATCCTTGTGTCCCAAGGATTAGTCCAATTTGGTTGGTGTGCATGAACTTCTTGATGATTCTCTGTATTCTGCTTGCTACTATCTTACTGAGGATTTTTGCACCAATGTTAACTAGGGAGATTGGTCTGTAGTTCTCTTTTTTGTTTGGATGTTTTTCTCGGTCACTTCCAAGAATGAATTTGGGAGCACTGCTTCCTGCTTGATTTCACTAAATACTTTGAGAAGTAGAGGCATCAACTCTTTAAAAGTTTTACAGAATTCAGCAGCAAAGCTATCAGGACCAAGCTTTTCTTTGTCAATAGGTTGTTTATTACATTTTCAGTTTCACACTGGGCTGCTTAACATTTTATATTTTATTCATTCAACTTTGGAAAGAAGTTCATTTTTCAAAGTATGTGCTTATTATCCTCTGGGTTTCTACTGCATCTGTGGTGATTTTCCCCTTCTCATTCCTAATAGCATGGACTTGAGCCTTTTCCATCCTTGGTTGGATAAGGTTTGATAAGGGCCTGTCAATTTTATTTATCCTTTTGAAGAACCAACTCTTTGATTTGAGTTTTTTGTATCATTCTTGTCTCCATTGCCTTGATTTCTGCTCGGATCCTTGTGATTTCCTCTGTGCTATGAGCTTTGAGCTTTTCTTACAGCTCTTTTTCTATTAGCTTGAGGTTCAGCATTAGAATATTTGAGCTTGTTCTCTTTTCCTTGTGTAGGCATTGACTGCTATGAATTTCCCTCATAGAACTGCTTTCATTTCTGTATGTTGTATTGGGGTTATCATTTAATTGAAGAAACTATTTAATTTCTTCTGTGACCCATTGGTTTGTCAGCATACTGTTGTTCTATTTCTAGGTGTTTATGAGGATCTTGGAATTTATTTTGTTTTTGAGCTCCAATTTCAAGGAACTATGGTCTGACAGTATATAGGGGATAACTTCAATTCCTTTGAATTTTCCTAAACATGTTCTGTGAACTAGCATGTGATTTATTTTAGAGAATGACCCATGAGCAGCTGAGATGAATGTGTAGTCTGACTTTGTGGACTATAGAGTATTTATGAAATACTCTATAGATATCTATTAAGTCCATTTGTTCCAAAGATTTTTTAGCTCAAGTATTTCCTTATTGATTTTTTTATCCAGTTGATGTATTTGTGACAGCAGGATATTGAATTTCTCTACTACTGTTGTATTAGTGCTTATCTGGTTTCTAATATCCATTATTACTTGTCTTATATAGTTGGAATTTATAGTTTTATATAGTTAGAATTTGGTACCTAAGTATTTAGAAATGTCATTGTTTTCTCTTGGATTGTTTTCTGTACATGGATATAGTGTCCTTCATTGTCTCTCTTAATCAGTTTTGGTTTGAAATCTATTTTGTCTGCAAATACAATAGGTACTCCTGCTTTTTTGCAGTGTCCTGTTGCATGGAGAATTATTTTATGTCCTTTTACTTTCAGTCTATGGCTTTCTTCCTGAATTAGGTGTGTTTCTTGTATGCAGCAGATTATAGGATCTTGTTTCTTAATTTATTCTCCCAGTCTGTGTCTTTTAATTGGCACAGTGAGGGCACTGACATTAACAGTTATAACTGATATGGACTGATTATGACCTGTCATGGTGTTATCCTGTTCTTGGCTCTTTTATTTTTTGCTTTTACCCTTTTCCATTCAGTTTCTTGTCTTGCCCAGTGGATTCATTCTGCTGGTCTTATAGGTTTGGGACTTTCATTTTTTTTTTCAAGATATTCTTTAGAATTTTTGGGGTCCAGACTTTGCATTTGTTAAGTTTTTCAAGTGTTCTTTGTCATGGAAGTATCTATCATATTTTCCCATTAATTCTGAAAGATATTTTTTGCAGGTAGGTTGGAGGTTGTTTTCTTCCAAGACTTGAAACAGTTCACTCTAGGCTCTCTTTACATTGAGTATTTGCATTGAAGTCTTCTGTGATTCTGATGGGCTTTCTATTGTATGCTTTTTATTTTTTCTTTTCTGTAGGTTTTTTTTTTTTTTTGAGACAGGGTCTCGCTTTATAGTTCAGGCTGGCCCTGAGCTCACTATGAAGCCCAGGCAAGCCTCGAACTCAGCAATCCTCCTGTCTCTGCCTCCCGAGTG
>PVIC010018070.1:16964-32028 GCA_004025085.1 Thryonomys swinderianus
TATATATATATATATATATATATATATATATATATATATATATATATATATATATATATATATATATATATATATATATATATATATATATCATGGCCTTTAGGAGTCCTGCATGCCTCCCTTGTCTGTATATCCAATTCTTTTCCTGTGAAGTTTTCTGTCATTATATCTGTGCAAAGTTTTTTTTTTAATGTCTTCTGTACTGTCTCCTGCTTCCTCAGTGACTCTGATCACTCATGTTATTTTTCTTTGAATCATCTAGTAGCTGTTGGATTGATTTCTGATGGTTCCTTGCCATTTTCCATGAATTATACCTTTCCTGATCATTGACTGTGATCTTGTCCACTAGCTCTGAAACTCTTTTCTCAGCTTCATTCATCCTACTTCACAAACATTCGTTCTCATTTTTGATCACCTGGAACTCTCCTTGCAGCCATTTAAAAGGTTCCAATGATTTTGTTGTCTCAGATTCTATCATGCCCCTGATCTCTTCTTTAGCCTTTAATCATATTGTTCACTGTGGACAGTATCTCTATTTTCATCTCAGAGATCAGTTCTGATTTCCATTTTATTAGATTTGCTTTTGTTACCATCTCAAAGTCCTGGTGATTGAACTTCACTTTGCTTCATTTACCTTTTCCCTGAATTGCACTGTAGTGATGAATTTTGTATCTGAGTTTTAAATTTTTTTTTCTCATTTTTATTCCTTTGTTGTTGTTTATGTTGGTTAAATATTTTGCCTGCTGTCCAGGCACTTTTGCAAGTGTCTTTCTTCCTAATATTCGGAATCTATAGGAGCTGGCTATTGCTGGGCTGTTCTCCTTTGATCTGTAATAGTCCTTAAGTAATTTCAGTTCACTGACTGTTGTTAGCATGATTCCTTCACTCCTCCACTGAGTGTTTTTTTTGTTTGTTGGTTTGTTTGTTTTTTAACTTGATGGACTAGGCAGAAGAACTCACTGAGGGCATCTGTCTAGGTTCCAATACCACGAGGGCACTTAGTACAGTCCACAGACAAGTAGGTGGTGTCTGTGGAGACTCTACCCTCTGTAACAGCCATTTCCAGTTTTTCCTCAAAGGGAACAGAGATTCCAAGGCCTTATGATCATGCCCTAGTCACAAAAACTGCAGGCCCGAGTGCTGGTTGATGGTGCCTGGGTCCTTCTTGCCAGGATCCACTGCACAATCCTGCTATCCCCTACTTGCCCAGTCTATTTCCACAGACCTATGGTGCAGTCCAGGTGGTAGGGAGGCACAGGGCCAAGCAATACTGAACAGTGACACCTGCTCCCCCCAGCACCTGCAGCACACGTGTGATTAAAATATCAGACTTTAGCTGGACATTTAGCTCAGTGGTTCCAGTGCCTGCCTTGCAAGTGCAAGGCCCTGAGTTCGACCCTGGTAACCACATACAATGCTGGACGTGGTGACTCACACCCACCAGCAATCAATAGCACATACTACAGTTCCAGGCATGGTGGCTCATGCCTGTAATCCCAGCACTCAGGAGGCAGAGGCAGCAGGATTGCTGAGTTCAAGGCTTGCCTGGGATACATAGTGAGCTGAGAGCCATCCTGAACTACAAAGCGAGACCCTGTTTCAAAAAAAATCAGATTTTAATTGTTTCTTTTAGAAAAAACTTGAAAGTGGACCACAGAAAGGAGGAAAGAGTAAGGCCACAGTCTGCATGATATAGGGCCTGGAAAAGGAAAGAGGTACTCCATGTGGGTGCTTTAGATTTGCCTATAAAAGAGAAAAAGTAGAAGACTTTCAGAGTAAATAGAAAGTACCCTACTTCCGGGGACTTAGAGTACATTTTCAGAGTTTGTGGCAGAGGCTGTATACAAAAGTCTTGGTAGGTAGTCACAATTTTTATAAGATAATGTTTGTTCCACCAAAAAGTTCTTCCTCCATCTCCAAGAATATTTTGAGTTTCTTTCTCACTTCTTATTGAAAATAGTACAGTTTTATGGCTAGGTTCACTATAAACAAATGTTGACAATTTATTTTTCCAAAATGCAGAAGTCCTACTGTAAATTATTGATTGCATTGTATTCAATAGTGGTTAGAAATACTCAGTTTATTTATCCATGAAGATATATGAACATATTATATATACATATATATGATTTATATATTCTCTATCTAGATATGATCATATATATATATATATATGTATGTACCGTAATTAGCAAATATTAACCTTCTCTCTTTTTGCCCCACTTATTTCATTTTACTATTAAGACAAAGCATACTGGTATCTCTGTTTCCTTTCTATACACAGTACAATTGTTTTCTCTGTTCCAAGAAGAAATTACTAAAATGAATTGATGATTTCATTTGTGCAGTCCTTATTAAAATACTATTTTAGGTATGTAGTTAAATAAGATACATATTAGTTAAATGGAACAATAGTATGGAGTTATGTCAGCATTTTGTCTTTGGATGTTGTACCCATCATAAGCTTACTTTTACCTTAGAAGAGTCTATACATGTGTTTTGTAACAAGAAATTCTGCCTGGGAAATGGTTTGTTCTGTTGTTCAGTCACCATATTCCAGCTGTAGCATAGATTTTAGAAAGATTATTATAAAACTCCTACAATGTAGATATATTGAATTTATGAGGGAGAAAATTTGAGTGAAATTAGAAAAATGAGTAGCCCAATTTTATAGAATTCGATGTTGAAACCAAAGCATTGATTTTTTTTTTCCCACAGATACCTGTTTTCCTAACCATTTAGTCAGGAAAGTAAATTGACTACATTTCTCTTATTCCCATGTGTCATTTTAGCATTGAGACATATTATGGAGGAATATACTGATCCTTTGAGGGTCAGGAACTTTACAAATTCTCCCTATGTAAATAATTTTTGCCTACAGTTTATTAATGGACTAGTAAATAATAAAACTCCATTATTTCTGATCCTGGTTAGTCTGGTGTTAATAACTAATAGGAATTAGAGTAGAAATGACAGATAGATGACATTTATATAAATAACAGGAGAAAGGAAAGCATACCTTTTGGAGGCTGTGATGTGAAATTTAAGTCAGTTCCAACTAAATCCTTATGTGTTTTTTTCAAAATTTTTGGGATCATTAACATGATAGCACAGTATTCTGTGTCAGTCATGAAAAACAAAATATTTAAACTGAAAATAAGAGAGAGCCATGGAATCAGAGTAGATCCCAAACAAGCATCTATATTTATACTCTGAGATCTCTATATTTTAAAGGAGATAAACTCATCATAGGTATTGTCTTATACAACATTTCCAATGAATTATTTCCATGCTAGTTGGCTACCCTATATTCCTAGTGAGAGGAAAAGAAACAACAGAAATTTAAAAGAAGTGAACAAACAAACTAAATATCTCTGTGTTACATTCACTGTTACAGCTTTGTGCTCTGGATATCATTGGCACAAGATTATAGTGATATTTCTGTCTGTGAGGACAGAATTTAACAAGATATTTGCAGTCTGGGAAGAGCACCTCAAATGTTTTTAAGAAATCCCTCATTGCCACTGCAATGGCAAACACAAAACATATATGTATCATGCACAAAATTATTCCTTAGAAGCAAAGCATACAGCCGATTAAATTGTTACTAGATATCAACTGAACTCATGCATATTGACATCAGTTGGACTTTGGAGAAACTCTGAAAGAGTAACCATAGTTTCCTCCTGGATCAAGTCCAGTAAGAGAAATCAATAAAGTCATACTTTGTATTTGATCTGATATTAGTTGATTTAATGCTTTTATGTACAGAGTAGTTGATCACCTTATCCTGTGAATTTTTGTGCAAAGGGTTTGGTCTTGATTGTCCAAATATATGTCTTTAGTAGATGTTGGTTTATTAAGGTCGTATAAGAAAACTCACCTCTTTATTTTCTTTCCACTTTGGAGATATTTTTTTTTGAAAGCTGTAACAAGGATGAGACAATCTAAATTGATACTTCTATAAGTAACACATCAAATTATTGTTATTTTTGTTAAATTTATATGAGAAGAAATCTAAATCTACCTCAGTGGGAAAAGAAAACAATCAATGTAGTTTATATTCTGTCCCATGTTGTTTACTAAATAGGCAATTCTGCAAATAGGTATAGTCAGACTTTGTACTTAATCTAAGTTATAACCCTACTAAGAAGTAAAAATATTGAATATCAAATTTGTGTTATACTTGGAAATAGATGTTATATTGAACCAATGAATATATCCAACCAACTCCCTTGTCATTCAAAGAGTCTCACAAAACAGCTAAATGCTTTTCTAAGAACATACAAATAGGATTTTCACAAATCATTTTACTAGTAATACCATGGGGATGTAGATTCTTTGTCTCTACACAATACACTATTATTTGTGGATTCAGGGATTGAACTCAGGACCTTGTGGTTGTCAGGAAGGCATAAGGGCTGTATCCCCAGCCCTATATACATACATTTTAAAAGGTTTTAAAAAGTTTAAAGAATTGTACAAAGTCATGATTTTCATAATAGTGTGTTATTGAATGATTCAAATGTGAAAGGAAGACAAAGACATCTCTACAGATCTTTTCAAATCTCTCAGTATATGGTGTGAGCAAAACACAGAAAATGGTATTTGCAGAATGTGTGAAAATTTAAGTCATTAATTGTAGAACTAGGAAATTAAGTAATTTAGGAAAACTCACTTCACTTCTTAGTATATCTTTCTCTCATAATTTTTCATTTTTTTTGTCTCTGTAAAATAGTCCAGTGAGTTTGATATTCACTTTTTTCAGTACTCAAGTCAGATACTGCTTAGGATCACTAGTTATAGTATCATTTCCTATTTTGTAATTCTACAGTGAAAAACACAAACACATAAAATAAAGAATAAATAGTTCACCTTTAAAGAGTATTATCTTTTTAAGATAAATGTTTACTATTGCTTAACCATACATTCATTATGAATGAATTTAGAGCCTAATTCCCAAGGGAGAAAAAAAAACCTTAAGAATCAAATTAACCAAAAAAAAAAAAAAAGATTTTTGGGGAAACATATATTCACAAAAGGTAAAATAAATGAGGGTTAATTTCCTCATAGTTATAAATGTTCTACTTGTGAACTTCATGTGTAAAACAGTGATTATTTTCATAAATACAAAAGTTTAGTTTTGATATTAAAATAGGAAAATAATTACTGATATATGCATAACATTTGGTAAAATTAACCCTAATTTTTTTTAAAAAATCAAAGCCAAGATGTTTTTATATAGTATATATGAATGTTAAGGGTCGGAGAGTATGATTTAAATCCAGCTTTACCAAACTTACAAAATAGCAAAGCCTGGATATGAACTCAAGTACGCAGTACCATATAGCCTGTATCCATAATCCTAAAAGTATTCCTTTTCTCCTAGCCTGAAGACAGGATTTTAAACATCTACATATTGTAAGTTATGATCCCTCAAATGACTCATTCATTTCTGAAAATGCTATTTTCTTTATTGAGAAATCCCAAGAGCTTTTGACTTTCTTCATTTCACTACATGCCTGACAATGAAAGGGTTGCTTTGAGGGTAGAGTGAGGGCAGAAGTCTCAGTATCTGCAACACAGGACAGTCACAGAGAGGGGTTTATGAGTGCTAGGCATTGTCCATAAATCAAGTCACAACCAAGGTATGGTATTTCTTTTTCTATCACCAGTGTAAATGTTTCCCCTCCATTCTTCTCTTTTTCACCTTCCAGCCTTTGTCATAAGTGAGGATATTTTTGTTGTCCTTTCACATTATTTCCATGGCATTCCTCCAATTCTTCTTTGCCCTTTTGTTTCGTGCCCCCAAAGATTAGTTTTGGAGATTTCAGAGAAGAAATAAAATATGTTCTATACACCTATTTTGATAAAGTACGTTTTCGTGGTCCCCACATTCCAAAGACCTGCAGAGAACACAGCTCTCATCCTGAGACACATGCCCTTTGAACACATCAAGTTTTCTCATAGGCACCCAGAGCAAGCAAGCCTTTCTCTCTTGTGGCATTTCCAGTGGTCCTCTCTGTGATAATTAAATTCCTTTTATCCATCGTACCTGGGAAGGGGATTTTCCTTCTCCCTCCATCCTGTGCACCTGGGCTTTTCTTTTCCTTGCAGAGTGGCAGAGTGGTGCTCATTTCTTGGCTTCTTTTCTCACTGTCCACAGTGCAGGAGATTCTCAGAGCCTCTAATGCTTCTCTTTCAGTTCATCCCGTTCATCTTTTTCATCTCATTTGCTCTTGTTGGAGGCTTGGAACACTGCCTGTCCAGGGAACTTTTCTAGTTGTTCTCAAATTTCTCCAAAAGTGTTTCATGTTCTAATTCTTGCCCAGCAGTATGTTTCGGCACCTTCTGTGTTTATCATTCCATCTTGCTCTTTCATCAGACGTTGGTTTTGCACCTAGGCCTGTAGCATGCTCACTTTGTATGGACTGAGACAGACTGTGAGATGTAAGGTGAGACCCCCCCAAATCAAAAGTCCTGGGATTGAGTCATGATTCCGTTATATGTTAGCTATATATTTTGAGGATTTTGTTTAAGCTCTTTAGACCTTTGTTTCCCAAATCCGTAAAATAAAAATAGCAGTGATACCTATTGCCTAATGTTTTATGTGAAACACTTCACTATTCCAAGGTAGATTTTTAGTAACTACATTATTTTTCCAATCATATGAGTCTTTTCAAAGGATTTTATATCTTTTATCATAGATATAAATTAAAATAATCTTGTGATTTTGCATATTAAGAATCCTGGCCTGGGAATTTACCTCAAGTAGTACCATGCCTAGGTTGGAAGCACAAGGGCCCAAACTGGATCCCCAGTACCCCCACACACACAGAATCTTTGTTCTTATTTTAGGTAGGAAAAGGAGACTAAGCAAAGTAAAGAAATTTGTTTATAAACATGTGTCCAGTGTCACCAGTTATGTGATCAAGTTAATGATAAAATATCCTTGTCCTAATTTTACATTTAGTGTTCTAATGTTGTCATTCTAGCACTTAAAGTACTAAAATGATTAAAGAATAAATCTTATGGGCTGGGGATTTAGCTCAAGTGGTACTGCACCAACCTTGGATGCACAAGGGCCTGAGTTCAATCCCCGGTACCGCAAAAAAAAAAAAAAAAAAAGAATAAAGCTTATGGATCTATGAAAGTTGAGTATAGAATGAATCAAAAACAGCAATAACAAAACACTGGAATATCCGCAAGATCAATGGAAAAATCTAACTTCCTAGAAAACATGAACTATGATCTTATGAAAATATGACTGAAATTGGATGTCTTTCTGGAAAAAATTGTCTCTCTAAATTTGTTTTGTTTAATTCATGAAAATCCTATTTTTCTCCTTGTAGCTATGCCATCATCATAGCTTCATTTCTTTTTCATGAATCTAAATATTGACATTTATGAGAATTATAAGATTCAGCTTTATTGAGCAAATTTACTTAAATATTTTCTCAAGATAACAAATATGTGATATAAATAGAGTGAAGAAATTATTTTTTCTAATAAATATTATTGGCAATGGTGATGGTTGTCCACAAAATTTAATAAATTGGTGTTAAAAATAACAGTGTGGCCGGGCATGGTGGCTCATGCCTGTAATCCCAGCACTTGGGAGGCAGAGACAGGAGGATTGCTGAGTTCAAGGCTTCCGTGGGGTACTTAGTGAGCTCAGGGCCAGCCTGAACTACAAAATGAGACCCTGTCTCAGAAAAAACAAAAACAAAAACAAAAACAAAAAACGAAAAAAAAATAACACTGTGATTTTAAAACAATCCAAGGGTCAAATAAATTGAGAAGTTATTTTTTTAAATATACAGTGATCAAACCACCTTTATTTATTTTTTAAATTCAATTCTTTATTGGTACAATTATATCCATCTCATAATCGCATATAACATTGGGGAATGTATACCAATATATGACACAAGTTAATTCTCATTTTTACCCATATCCCTACCCACCCACACCTCCCCAGCCCCTTTATACATACACTTTTATTTTCTTTCTGAATCATATTTATTCATTTCCCTCATTACATTCCCACACCAAATTTCCTGTGGAAATTTCCTACTCTATAAAAACTGTCATACTTTCTACAGCTCATTTGCATCTACAGGTGCTCATATCAAAGAGAAGATCCGGTATTTGCCTATTTGTGATCTATTTATTTCACTTACTAGTATATCCTCCTGGTATCTCCACCATTCGCATATAAATGAATCAATCTCATCACTCTTTATGGCAGAATAATACTCCATTTTATTAAAAAAAATCTTTGTCCACTCTCCAGTTGATGGACATTTGGGTTGTTTCCAAGATTGAGCTATCACGAACTGAGCTGCTATGAACAAGGGTGTACATCTGTCTTTCCAATATGATTATTTAAATTCTTTTGGGTATATTCCTAGCAGGGGGATAGCAGGGTCAAATGGGACTCCTAGTCCTAGTTTTCTGAGAAATCTCCACATGTATCTCCACAATGGTTGCACAAGTCTGCAATCCCACCAGCAGTGGAGAAGGGTTCCTTTCTCCCCACAGCCACGCCAGCATTTATCGTTGGTTGATTTTGTGATAGCGACCGTTATTTGTGGAGTGAGATGAAATCTGAGTGTTGTTTTCATTTGCGTCTGTCGAATGACCAGTGATGTGGAACATTTCTTCATATGTTTCTTGGCTGCTTTGACTTCTGCCTCTGAGAAGTGTCCATTCATTTCAGATGCCCATTTTTGAATTGGGTCTTTAAACTTGGGGAAGCTGATCTGTTTGAGTTTTTTATATATTGTAGATAATAACCCTTTGTCTGATAAACAGCTAGTAAATATTTTTTCCCATGTTGTTGGTTGTCTTTTAGCAGTGCCAGCGACTTCTTTGGCTGTGCAGAAGCTTTTCAGTAGGGTGAGATCCCATTTGTTGATTCTTTCTGCTAGTTCTTGCGCTATAGAAGTTTTATTCATAAAGTCTCTGCCTAAGCCAATGTCTCCAAGAGTTTTACCTAGCCTGTTTTCCAGCAGGCTTATTGTTTCTGTTTTAATGTTTAAGTCTCGTACCCATTGTGAGTTTAGTTTTGTGCATGGTGAAAGAGATAGGTCTAGCTTTAGCATTTGGCAGGTTAAAGCCCAGTTTTTCCAGCACCATTTGTTAAAGAGGCTGTCTTTCCTCCATTGAGGAGGCAAACCACCTTAATTTAGATATACTCATTTCTCCTGCCAGTAGCTCAATGAAAATATATACTGAATAATAACCCTAATGCCCTAAGCCAGGAAATTTATTGCAATAATTTAAGAATCTCAGGTAAAAGAACTCTGTTTTAAAACTTTCCATTGTATTTATATGACATAAAATATATTTAAAACCAAGCATTTTATCTATGCATCATTTGTTAGATGTTAAGGACAGGCATAAAATCAACAATAAAATTTCACAAGGCCCTTTTAGAAAATCCAACCTAATATATAAATGTGTTTAAATGGGCAGCAAACATACTTAGTTTATGCAAACTCTTTGTTACACCTTTGGCTTTATGAACAGAGGAAATATTTACCTTTCTTCTGTCTCATACAAATCTCTATAAAGTGATTGAATAATAAAAACTCTATTAAATCTGCCTAGAAGAAGTTTCTAAGGTATTTGGAACTACAGAGAATAATTCTTAAAACTGCATAGATCATATTATATTGATACATACATAAATACACAGATTATCAATCACATTATACAGATATAAATATGAAGAACCATATTGTTTAAAGTGGCAGTTGTCTGGGCCCGAGATTTAGCTTAGTGGTTCTGGTGCCTGCCGAGCAAGCACAAGGTCCCTGGTTTGATCCCGGTAACCACATACAACAATACCAGATGTGGTGACTCACGCCCACTGGCAATCACTTGGGAGGCAGAGGCAGGAGGATTGCAGAGTTCCAGGCTTGCCTGGGCTACATAGTGAGCCTGAATTACAAAGCAAGACGACCTGTCTCAAAACAAAACAAAAGAACAACATAATGTGGTTGTCAAACACATTAAGTACTCATTTTATACATAAATGCATATAATTTTCCCTAAATGTATGTACATAATTTTCCAATTATGGCTGATGAGCTAGAGGTAAGACAAGAATGATAACCCTAGCTACTTACATTTTATTTAGTTCATTGATATGATTCAAAAATCTTAATCTTTCTAATACTGGTCTGGAGAACTTTGTGAAAATGTATTATCTTTCCTATGAACCAGAAGCAAGAAATTGAAAATATTTCCTAACTTTGAATACACATGGTCCTTTTTAGTTTCTCTTTATACTCACATTTGTACCAGCCAGTTATTGTTCATAATATGAGTTTTGCATTTACTTTTTTTGGCCAATTTTCAAATGGTGAAGCACAAATATATGAAGAGAACATTTAATTTTTATAATGGGGTAGTACAAGGTCATTTTCCAATTACCAGGATTATTTATACACTTTTTCCTGAATCCTTTTTTTTTTTTTTGAGACAGGGTCTCACTTTGTAGTTCAGGCTGGCCCTGAGCTCACTATGTAGCCCAAGCAAACCTCGAATTCAGCAATCCTCCTGTCTCTGCCTCCTGAGTGTTGGGATTACAGTCAGGAACCACCATGCCCAGCTCTTTCCTAAATCTTATGCAAATTGTTTATTAACTTCTATTTCTCTACAATTTTTTAAATAAGGAAATTTCTTTAAATCCAAATTTAAATGCTAATTATGCCAGCAGAGATATCCCTATATACTTTCAGTATACAATTTATTTTTCCATAGGCTCCTATCATTATCTGCTATATATGTATCACAGAATGTTTTAGAAAAACATTCCAATTGGTTCTTTGTCACTTTTATCTGGTAGGTGGTAAGTTCTTGTGCTTTCTTCACTCCTGTTATGTTCACTGATTCTTCATCTTGAAATGATAGCCAAATAGTTATTGTTTAGTTGACTGTATAAATGATCAGAATGCTAGTATTCCAGTTGATAGAAATGGTGCATTTTGGGATGGACACTGTTTTCCTAGCATTATTCACATAATGTCTGACTCAGTACTATTACTTAAACCTACCCTCAAAAAAAAAAAAAGAGAAAGTTATAGAAACATCAGAAGAGACCTCTAAAACATGAAGTCAATTATAGATACATTTTCAGAGATCATTTTTATGACAGAGTTTTTAGAAAAATCCCTATAGATCTGATACCTTCAGATACAGTCATGGTTAGAATGTACATTTTTATTTTAGACTCATGATTTTCCACACAGCGTATATAAGGAGGAAGAGTGTAAACAGTGGTGCAGTTCACACAGTTGTGTTGCCTCTTTATTATCAGATCATTCTGTCAATTTGCTAAGAAGTACTGAGTTATTGAAATCACTATACTTAATTCAGGGTGTAGCAAAACAAGGTCATACTGAAGTAGTGTCAAGTGATAAGTAAGCTCTGTAGAAGAGCAGAAATGAGAAGCTATGTCTCATTTCTAATTCTAGGATCTCACTTCCCCTGCAACATGTAAAATTGACAGTAATACGTATAATTTTAAATTTAAACAATCATAAAAGATTTCAAATACATTATTTCACCTATGGAAGCATCTTAGTTTTTACAGTGAATAAAATAGAACTTCAAAAATATTCTTACTATAAATAGGAAATATTATTAGAAAATATGTTGATGGTTTTGGATCAAAGAATAAGAACAATGTAGACAGGTGTGGTAGCTCACGCCTGTAATCCCAGCACTTGGGAGGCAGAGACAGGAGGATGGCTGAGTTTGAGGCTTGCCTGGGCTACATAATGAGCTCAGAGCTAGCCTGAACTACAAAGCGATACCCAATCTCAAAATAAAAAAAAAAAGAATAAGAACAATGTATTACTAAGATTGAATTTCTGATTTTTATTAGAGTTCTTGTAAGCAAAGTTGGTATTTCTTTTTTTATGAGACAGGGTATCGCTTTGAAGTTCAGGCTGGCCCTGAGCTCACTATGTAGCCCAAGCAAGCCTCGAACTCAGCCATCCTCCTGTCTCTGCCTCCCGAGTGCTGGGATTACAGGCGTGAGCCACCATGCCCTGCACTACGGTATGTGGTATTGATTGCTGGTGTGAGTCACCACAACAAACATTGTATGTGGTTATTGGGATCGAACTCAAGACCTTGCATTTGCCAGGCAGGCACAGAACCACTGAGCTAAATCTCCAGCCTCAAAGTTGCTATTTTTTAATTCACTCACTTATTAACAGAAACTGTTGCAAACTAAACTTATTTTATTTGGCATCATGGGCCTGTTAATGAGGTTAAGGCTTTATATGCCATTTACTTTCTCAGTTTACCATATATGTAAAAATCATTGTTGTTATTAATCCAGAGAATACAACACTTCTCAAATATGATATTGATATTTCTTATTAAATAAAGATTAATTTTCATAAATATGGATTATAATTTTGTTCCAAATTTTAGATATGAATTATTGCTGTTTACCACAAATCTTACTGCTGATTCCTTGAGTTAACTTTTAGGTCCCTGAGATAGTATAAAACAATGGATAGAATTTTACATTCATTTATTTAGCCAATAAGCTCATATAAAGAATTTTATAAAACCTAGTTTCTACCCTTCTTTCATATTAACTACTGCATGAAGGCAAATGACCATGTGTGACCACATGAAAGAGAAGAAATAAACATAGGGAATAAATGAACAGATGAAAATATTTTTTCCAACAGGTGAAATGAAATGATGCTGTTTTTTCAAGAGGAAATGAGTTTGATCTAGAGAATGAACAAAGTTTTATGAGTCGGGGTACTTGCTCAATGAATTTTCAGTAAGTAGTACCAGGAAGAACAGTGAGTCAAAGTATCAATCTTTTTTTTTTAATTGAATTCTTTATTGGTATAATTTAATATACATTTCACAATCACGTATAACACTGGGGAATTTGTACGTATCATACTTTCTAGAGATCATTTGCATCTACACGTCTTCATATCAAAGAGAAGATCTGGAATTTGCCTATCTGTGATCTATTGATTTCACTCATTAGTATATGCTCCAGGTGTCACCATTTGCACCTAAATGGATTGATCTTGTCATTCTTTATGGCAGAGTAATAGTCCATTTTATAAATAAACCACATCTTCTTTATCCACTCTCCAGTTGATGGGCATTTGGGTTGTTTCCAAGATTGAACTATCATGAACTGAACTGCTATGAACAAGGGTGTACATCTGTCTTTCCAATGTGATTTTTAAAATTCTTTTGGGTATATTCCTAGCAGGTGGATAGCTGGGTCAAATGGGACCCCTAGTCCTAGTTTTCTGAGAAATCTCCACACAGATGTCCAAAAAAGTTGCACAAGTCTGCAATCCCACCAGCAGTGGAGAAGGGTTCCTTTCTCTCCACAGCCACACCAGCATTTATTGTTGGTTGAATTTGTGATCGCGGCCATTATTTGTGGAGTGAGATGAAATCTCAGTGTTGTTTTCATTTGCATCTCTCCAATGACCAGTGATGTGGAACATTTCTTCATATGCTTTTGGCTGCCTTGACTTCTGCCTCTGTGAAATGTCTGTTCATTTCAGATGCCCATTTTTGAATCAGGTATTTAAACTTGGGGAGGCTGATCTGTTTGAGTTCTTTATATATTGTATATAATAGCCCTTTGTCTGATAAACAGCTAGTAAAGATTTTTTGCAATGTTGTTGGTTGTCTTTTAGCAGTACCAGAGACTTATTTTGCTGTTCAGAAGCTTTTCAGTAGGATGATATCCCATCTGTTGATGCTTTCTGCTAGTTCTTGTACTATAGAGGTTTTATTCATAAAGTCTCTGCCTAAGCCAATGTCTTCCAAGAGTTTTACCTAGCCTGTTTTAAATCAGGCTTATTGTTTCTGTTTTAATGTTTAAGTCTCATACCCAATGTGAGTTTAGTTTTGTGCATGGTGAACGAGATAGGTCTAGCTTTAGCTTTTGGCAGGCTAAAGCCCAGTTTTTCCAGCAACATTTGTTAAAGAGTCTGTCTTTCTTCGATTGGGGATGTTTGGCTCCTTTGTCAAAGATAAGGTGGCTTAGTATATCTGGAGTTGTTTCTGGGTCTTCTAATCTATTCCACTGGTCCTCGGGTCTGTTACTTTACCAGGACCATGCAGTTTTTATCACAGTGGCTTTATAGTAGAGTTTTAAATTGGGGATTTTAATACCCCTGCCCTGTCATGGTTGCTTAGAATTGCTTTTGCTGTTCTAGGTTTCTTGTGTTTCCAGATGAATTTTTGTATTATTTTCTCTAGCTCTGTGAAGTATAGCAATGGAATTTCCATTGGAATTGCATTGAATCTGTATAACACTTGTGGGAGTATAGCCAGTTTGACGATGTTGAATCCTTCTACCCAGGAACAAGGGATGTCTTTCACTTTCGGGTTTCCTTTTCTATCTCAGTTTTCAGAGTCCTATAGTTTTCAGAGTAGAGGTCTTTCACTTCCTTTGTTAGGTTGATTCCTAGATATTTCATTTTTCTGGATGTTACTGTGAAAGGGATTGACTCCTCAATTTCTCTTTCAGTGAGTCTGTTGTTTGTGTAGGCAAAGGCTGTTGATTTCCTAGCATCAACCTTGTATCCAGCAACACTACCAAATTTGATAATTAAGTCTAATAGTCTTTTGGTTGAGTTTTGGAATCCTCTAGATAGAGTATCATATCATCAGCAAATAATGACAGTTTAACTTCTTCCTTTCCTATCTTTATTCCTTTTCTGTCATTGTCCTGTCTGATTGCTATGGCTAATGTTTCCAGTACTATATTGAACAAGAGTGGTGACAGCAGGCATCCTCATCTCATTCCTGACCTTAGTGTAAAAGGTTTCAGTTTTTGCCCATTGAGTATGATGCTGGCTGTTCTTTTCTCATAAATAGCTTGCATTAAATTGAGATAAACTCCATCAATTCCAATTTCGGTAGGGTTTTGATCATAAAAGGGTGTTGGATTTTGTCAAATGATTTTTCTGCATCTGTTGAGATAATCATATGTTTTTTGGCCTTAGGTCTGTTAATATAGTGTATTACATTGATTGATTTA
>PVIC010018071.1:0-32027 GCA_004025085.1 Thryonomys swinderianus
ACAATAGCCAAGGGCTTTGAATTGAGAGAAAGGAAGGACAGGGCTTCCAGGAGCACAGGTGAGCTCATCTCTGTGGGACTGAGGGCCAGCAGGCACCACAGAGCAACTTGCCTGGGGACTCTGCATACTTATGTCTACAGTAAGGGGAAGAATCATACTTTGAACACCAAGAAGATCTTCAGATCAGTCTGGTAGGTCAGGAAATTTGTGATACCACTGAGGAAAGACAGATTTAATGTCTAGCTTCTGTACTGAAAAGGGAAAGAGCACACCAATGTGTATCATTATGATGACTGCCTCTCTCCACTTGCAAAAATATTTGTTACATTCCACTCACAGAAGAAAGCTTCCGCATTAATTCCATGAAGCAATTTTGAAGCTCATGTTAAGAAGCGAGAAAGCTTTATTTTGCTTTTCAGTGTTACATTGAGACTTAATTGCTTATGTACAAAGAACTTGATCTAGCCTCCAGTACAACAGAATCTACAAAAAGTAAAGCCCTTGTAATTGTGTTTTTCTGGGCTATAACAGTTCACTACATTCCAAACAATGAGGCATATTATTTGTCAAATTTTGCATTATACGAACAAAGATAATATGAACATTTGTGTGAAGATAGTATTAATTTCTCTTGAGCAAATACCTAGGAATGGAATTGTTGGGTCTTAACATATATTTAACTTTATGAGAACTGTTTTCCAGTGTAGTTGTGCCCCTGTCCCCTGATACCAGGGATTGAACTCAGTACCTTACATTTGGAAGGCAAGCACTGTGCCACTGAGCTAAATTCCCAGTCCTTGTAGTACTACTTTTCATTTCAGCCAAATATGAAAGTCCATTTGTTCTTTATCCCTATTAGATAGATAGACAAACTGACAGACAGATAGGTAGAGTTATATTTGCATGCCTATTGTAATTTAATTTGGATTTTCCTAGCTGTATAGTAGATAGCTGTATTTATCATCTGTATATCCTCTTTGATGTCTTTTCTAGCCTTCTATCTTGTAATTAGATTGTTTTCTTCCTTTTGAATTTTGAGAGATCTTTATAACTGTGAACACTAATCTTTTGTCAGAGGTTTCATTTATAGTATTTTTTTCCTGGGCTGTACCTTATCTTCATTTTCTTCCTATTGTAAAAGTTACTAATGTTGATAAAATCCAGTTTTTCATTTTTCTTTTATGTAATACCTATATTTTTCATGTTACATATAAAAACCCTTTACCCAAATATGAGGTAATGACAACTGCCTTCAGTTTTTCTCTTAAAGGTTTTATAGTTAGATCTGTGGTCCATTTTGGACTAAGTTTTAGATCCAGGGTGACATTTAAATTGAGATTAAAGTATGTTTGCCTATTGATACCCAGTTGTTCCAACACTATTATTTAAAGAGACTATCCTTTTGTCATTGGGTAGAGTTTGTACCTGTGTTAAAAATCAATTGGTTATCAGGCCCAGGATTTAGCTCAGTGGCTCCAGTGTCTGCCTCACAAGTGCAAGGTCCTGAGTTCAATCCCCAGTACCACATACCTCAATGGCAGGGTGGTGGCTCATGCCTCTGATCCCAGCACTCAGGAGGCAGAGGCAGGAGGATTGCTGAGTTCAAGGCTTGCATGGGCTACATAGTGAGCTTAGGGGCAGCCTGAACTACAAAGCAAGACCCTGTCTAAAGAAAAGCATATGAACTATGAAAATAAAAAAAATTAATTGGCTTTACTTGTGGGTGTATTCTGGAGCCTCTGTTCTGTTGCATTCATCTGTGTGTCTGTCTCTGTGCTAGTGCCACACTGTCTTGATTGCTGTAGCTTTTTAGTAAGTCCTAAAATCAGGTAGTACGAATCTTCTGACTATTTTTCAAACTTGTGTTAGCTATTTTAATTCCCTTTCCACATAACTTTTTAATTTTTTATTGGTGTCTATATAATCAATATATTTATTATGGGGAGTTCAGTATGGAGAGTACATACTGCGTCTTTATCCTTTTGACTTGCATCTTATTCTTTCCTCCCCCTCCACAAAATCTTTGTGCCGCTCTCCTCTTTCTCCCTCCTTCTCTCCCCCTTCCTTCCTCTCTCTGCTTCTTCTCATATATCTTTTATATCCACATAACTTAAAATCAGCTTGTCTTTACCTCCCAAGAATCTTGCTCAGATTTTGTTTTGTTTTATTCCCTGAATTGCAGTATTTCTGCAGATCAGTTTGGAGAGACTTGGTGTTTTTACTGTGAGCAGTTTTCCATTAATGAACACTGTATGCCTCTATTGATGTAGGTCTCCTTTAATATTTTTAGCAGGGCCTTAAATTTCTCTTTCTATCTTTCCTTCCTTCCTTCCTTCCTTCCTTCCTTCCTTCCTCCCTTCCTTCCTTCCTTCCTTTCCTCTCTCCCTCCCTCCCTCCCTTCCTTCCCTCCCTCCCCCCTCCCTCCCTATCTATTTTCTTTTTGCATTGGCTAGCTCTTCCAGGAAATGAGGTTGGAGTGGTGAAACTATGTACCTGTGCTCCTTGTTCCCAGTCTTTTTCTTTCTAATTGATTTTATTTGTATATTTTATGTACACATTATGATCACAGTCAACATTGAGAATTCGTACCAGTACATGACATGACTTCTCATTTTTTCCCATTCCTCTGCAAGTCTCCACCCATTATATATATTAACATTGTTTCCTTTTTTTCAATCATCAATTTTTCCTTGGGAAAGTGTTTTGTCTTTCACCATAAACATGATGTTTGTTGTAGGTATTTTCATAGGTGCTCTTTTTCAGGTTGAAGAAACTTTCTTCCCCTAGTTCGATGTGAATATTTTATCATGAATAGATTTTTGGATTTCATCAAGTGGTTGTTTTTTTGTTTTTTGTTTTTGTGGTACTGGGGATCCAACACAGGCTTCCAAGATAGGTATGGTACCACTTGTGCTAAATCCTGGGCCCTCAGATGTGTTTTCTTTATCAACCAATACGCACATCTGGTTTTTCTTCTTTCGACTGCCTAATGCTCGAGGAGTGAGAGAAGAAAGGGAAAGAAGAGCAGAACAAGACTGTACCTCACCCTGAGCATAGTAGATCTCTGTACCCTCCTCTCTCCGTCCCTATCTCCACACCCTCCCCCACCTCAAATCTGGGCTTTTCCTGGAACTTTTTCCCTGCATACATCCACTCCTAAATTTAGGCTTCATGAGTCCAGCCCAAGGGACAGTGGAGGGGAAAAAAAATGATAAATTCACCATCGCTGGTTTGGTGAAAATTCAAATTCTTCCAGATGCTATTTACTTTTAGTATTTCTTAAATAGCTACATCCTTTCATCCAGAAGGGGGAAAATCGGGTGGAATCTGTGCCTTCTGTCTAATATAGAATTAATCTTTCTCCTCCCCTAACAATATAAAGCATATTAGGTTAGCCTGCTAACTTACAGGTTTTTTAAGTTTGGTGAATTCAGCCTAATTGGTGGCCACATGATGTCTTTCAGTCTTATGAGACTTAAGTGATATTTAAGCATCAATAAATAGTACATGATTAAGTGAGAAATACAGAAAAATAAATTTGAAGGATATTTGAAGGTGAGCTGCTCCCAAAGTATTTCTCTCTATGTTAGTCAGGATAGTATGTTTTGAAACATTGTGTTTTTAATACAAATCAAGTTTTAACTACTGAAACTTTCCAAACTATTGATACCAAATCACTAGGTCAACTCAGTGGACCCCTATGTATCTATATCTAGCAAGGGGTTTAGGTGGAGGATTCTAGGGGAGGGGCTGATAACAAGTTCCAGAGAAATTTGGAGGCATAGACCTGGGAGTAGTCTTAACATGGGTGAAACTGTGGAACTCTATGTGAGATTATTTCAGGAAACAGCAGTTTAGAAAATACCCATATCGTACAGAAGAAAAAAGGGAAGGGAGGGGACACTTCGGTCACAGATGAGAGGAGAAATGCCACATGGGACTGTGCAGGCCACCAAGTCCAGCCTTCAGGGGGATGCAGTGAGTGCAGGGACAAGTGTCCAGGATGCGGGTGGAGCGTGGCGTCAGGGTGGTGTTCAGTGATCTGGGAGAGCTTTGTCAGTCACCTGGTTGGAAATAGAGGAACAAGAGAAATAGAAATAATATTTCCAAGAATATTCCCATTGAATATATAAAAGAGTATTTTATACACACATTTTAGCTCTAGTCAGATGTTAAGTTCTGAGACCATAAAGGTGGTGTTAATATGTCTTTTGTACCCATCACACTGCACGTAGTAAGCGTCCAGTTAAGAACGTCAGTGCACACCTGACGTTCACACTCTGATGCTGGCAGTGTCTGCACACTTGGCTCCTGCTGGGAGCGTGCAGCGTTGCCAGGTAATGTGACTGTGGGAGCTGCCACACTGTCCTGAGGGCCGTCATCATCCTTTGTATTTGACTCAGAATTAGGCTTGTTTGTTTGTCTATGAAGTTTACTTTTTATAACTTCTCTACTTCCCAAACTGACTTTGAGATAACTAAAGGGTACCTAAAGCAAAATACAAGCACATTTGTTAGGATGTCTTCCTTTAAATAGCGCATCTGTTGTTGTTCCACTTAAATAGCAAAAGGATATTTTATTAATCTGATTTTTAAAAAGACAGTACTGTATAGTCAGTCCTCTGAGCTACCGACTTCATTGTCTTAAATACTTCTACCTGTTTTTCTTTATTATGCAGTATTGCTTTAGGGGTAAGTAATAAATAAAAATTCAGTGTCTATTTCAAATGAAGAAGTGGCTACTTCTTAAACCTGCATTGTTTGTGTTTTTCTTTTTCCAGGATCAGAATTCAGGCTGTAAATGAAATTGGAGCCGGACCATTTAGTCAGTTCATTAAGGCAAAAACTCGGCCATTACCACCCTTGCCTCCTAGGCTAGAATGTGCTGCAGCTGGGCCACAGAGCCTGAAGCTGAAATGGGGTGACAGTAACTCTAAGATGCATGCTGCTGATGACGTGGTGTACACACTACAGCTGGAGGACAGAAACAAAAGGTAGGGCGGGCCAAGGCCCCTGGGGTTTCCATGGCTTTCACTTGAGGGTAAAATCTCAACTGGTTCTTCCTTATTTATTCATTCTTACTCAAAAAACACTCTCTCTGTTCAGGATAGGAGCTTGTGTATTTGACTCTTGCATTTCATAACCAAATTTGTACCTTCCGTTTTCCATTTAGAATTCCTAAACAGTGGAAAGATCCTGATTTCCCTGCTTGTGATACTATAATGTGTTTTTCCCTTCATAAAGCAAGTAATGGAGAGAAAGCATCTAAAAAGAAAAGAGCCAAGTTCAAGTTTACCGTGTGATAAGATTGTGTTAGTCACGAGTGCAGAGGGAAATATGATCGAGATGTTACCTCTTTCAATATTCAGCCATCGTCAGGACAAACATGTTTACTGACCTACAGTAGCCGTGGGTGATGTACAGATGAGGGCTGCACTCTGTAACTATGAGTATTGCAATATCAATTTAAACAAACAAGTAGGAGGATTTTTTTTATAAGACTCTCTGCCCAGCAAACACTTGTGGCTATAGAAATCAAATCCAGCCTTTCACATCATATTTGTTTAACCTAACTTCATTTCCTCCTAAAATGACCGATCAGAAGCCACACAGCCAAACTGTACTTAGGAATAAATCAGATGCTGAGCAAAAGTTAATAATAACAGAATGTTCTGTGACCAGAAGCCCTAACCAGAGTCTGACCGCGGGAGTAGGAGGAGCGCCATGCAACCAAGGCAGCACAAGCCGGTGCAGCGTGGGAGCATCTCTGGTTTCCCCTGTGCTCGTAACGTTCTCATCTTTGTCCTGGGCTCCTAGTTCCCATGGAAACCCCCTTCGTATGGCAAGTCCTACTCTGCAGTCAAGTGTTTTGACAGACTCCATGCAATAGAGTCCTCTGCACTTTCCATAGAGGTCCAGAAGTCACAAGGGAGGCTGTGTCTGACCCCCACTCCCACCACAGTGCATTGAGCTTCCTAGAGGGAGCGCAAGAAAGACAGTGCAGAGAGCAGGACTGCCTGGCTGGAGTGGCCGTGTGGCTTTTGGTGAGAAACGTGGGCAAAGGAGTTCCTGAGAAGCGGCAGGCAAAATGTCCTCAGGTGCTCTGTGTGCAGACGCGCGGGCTGGTGAGCAGCAGCACCAGGTGCTCCATTAGCTTCTAGGCTTTTCTGAGGTGTGCTTAGGGGGAGGTAAGACAGAGTCTGCTAGAGAAAGGAGAGAGGCAAGACACAGCACAGACAAGGCCCAGTATGAAAGAGGCATGAAGAGCCACAGTCCTCCTAAAAGAAGAAACAAAAAAGAAGTTCCAGGGTTAAAAAAAAGTGAGGGGAAAGCAGACAAGGAATATAGAAAGGAGGTTTGGAAAGAAGAGGATGGCGATGGTGATGATGAATAAATTTGTTTCAGTTTTTTCCTTTGCTGAAAAGCATTTAATCCCAATACACAACTCAACTCACTTCTCTTTAAGAAAAAATTGAAATATAAGGTTGTGTGTGTGTGTCTTTAACCCTTTCCTTATTGCTGAGACACAGTACCCAAGGCCCACAGTTTAAACAAGGAGAGTTTTATGTTGGCTTAGTTTCAGAAGTCTCAGGCTTAGAAGGCCACTGGCGGAAGAGCCTGGGGAGGGGGCAGAGAACAAGGAGAAAGAGGACACACACTCCCGGGTCATGCCCCCAAAGACTGCCCCCTAACCAGGCCCCACCCCCGACAGCAAGTCCAGTAGCGCCCCAGGATACATTTGCTTTCCCAAAGTGCCACCTGTGGGCCCATGAACCTTCTTGTGATAATTCTTCCTCTAACCCAGTACAACGTGAGATTTGTTTTTAAACGGTACACCTTACCAAATGTATCTTCACATAGCCCTCATCCTGGTGATATTTTTATTAGCCACTAAGTTTATTAGGCACAGTGTTGTGGTTGTTAGTTGTCACAGATATTGAAGCAGGTTTCTGATAGTTTATAGCACAGTTATATGTAAGAGGTAGCTTGCTCATCTTCAGTAGTTTGTAACACAGATTATGTTGCAAAGGAAAAGCTGCAGCCATTTTGTTGACATTCTGAATGTGCCTAGTTAAATACATTTTTTTGTTGTTGTTTAGGAGAGAGAAGTGAGAAAAAGCTGCAAGGCCTGCCTGCAGAAACAATAGTAATTCATTCGTAATAACAGAACACGAGTGCCACAGAGAAAAGTGTTGCAGGAGCTTAGAGGATTCAGAAGACATCTGAGCACAAAGATTAAGAGAGGTTTCTTCTTTTTTTTTTTTTTTTTTTTTTTTTTTGAGACAGGGTCTTGCTTTGTAAATCAGGCTGGCTCTGAGCTCACTATGTAGCCCAGGCAAGCCTCAAACTCAGCAATCCTCCTGTCTCTACTTCCCGAGTGCTGGGATTACAGGTGTGAGCCACCACACCCGGCTAAGAGAGGTTTCTTAAAGAAGGTCACATTAGGACTTGATTTTGAAGTACCTAGAAGACACAGTAGTTTGATGACAGAATAACAAAAAGTGATTGTCCTATTAGAAACCAGTTCTGGTGTAGAGCATGGAGAAAGTAAGGCTTCTGTTGATGGGTTCACCAGAGTTGAAAGTGACCTTCACCGGTGGACCAGGAGGCTCATCTGTTTGTCAAGCTGGTATGTCCCAGGTCGCACCTCCTTTGGTTGTGTTATGGGGTCATTATCTTACTTGCAAGGACATTTTTAACCTGATGGCAAGAATAGGAATGACAGACTAACAGAAATCATGACAAATATATAAAGGCAGCACTTGGGGAGATTTTTAAATCTTTACATTTTTTCCTAGTCCTTCCTTTGTTGGTAGAACATTTTAGAGTTAGTACTTTCTGGCTCTACTATATCAGAAGGTGTGAAGCATAGGAAAACTGTTGAAGCTGGTGCTTGGAATTAAATCCAGTGCCTGCCCGTTCCCATGCTGTGCCTCAACTTCTACCTCCAGGTACATTGAAGGGAGTGGCTCTGCACCCAACTAGGCTCCCTGTTTTGCTGCGGTCCTGTCCCACCTGGAACAGCCACCCAAGGGCGCCTGGTTTGGAGAACTGCAGAGGTGGGCTATGATTGAAGGCTTTGTAGGACACAGAGCAGCTCCTGGGCACAGAACAAAAAATTCACAAACATATGTCCAAATTAATGAGTGTGCTATCGTGAGACGTGTAAATGTCCCAGGCAGAAATAGCACAGAATCTAGTAATCAAATATACCTCTCCAAAGCCAGAACCCATGGCCCTCCGTGTTCATCAGATAAATGACTAGCCTAAGTGCAAGTGATGATTTAAGAAATCTGACCATTAGAAACAATACTTTTCCTAATTGTATGAGCTGGAGTCTCAATTTATCTTTTCTAAATTAGATTTGTCAGTGCTCTCAGAAAGTTATTAAAGTGATGGGAATACAGAGCATAATAAATTCTCCTTCTATTTGTGGAATAATTTTCCTGGGATTTAATGGGACGAGGCCAACCTAATTTTACTTTGAAGGTGACCTTCCTTGATGTCTTGAAACCAAACTCCCATAGTAACTGGTCCCTTGTCTTACAAACTTTATGTTTAGATCTTGACTTACAAAGGCGTAGAGAAACTGATTTCAATACAGTCTGACCCTTGTGATTAGCATAGTTTTGACCAACTGTACTCTTTTCAGGCTTCTTTAGTACTCAGACCTGGACCCTTCCCAGCTGTCTTCTTCTTCTTCAGTGAACCTGTTGCTAGATAAGTCTCTCATTGAGGCTCTTGGGGAAAGTGCATGCATTCTTTAGCACACATACCACATTCATTAATGTGGGTATGTGTGCTAAAGTAGGTTCTTACTGAGGATGTGGCAAAAACATCGCCTGCTCATTGCCACGGTGAGAATGGGACATGGGGTTAGTTGTGTTGCTAAATGTATTGTTTTACTCATTAGGGCTCAAAGGTCTCTTGCCGTGATCACCTCACTTAGCCATGGCTGTGGGCACTGGAGAGGAGAGGAGCGACCTCTGAGCTGTGTAGCTGTTCTGGCCATCAGAAAGTGTTCTGAACGCCTAAAACATTTGGCAGCAGAAGCTCTTAAAACATTTTGGATGTTAATAAATGTGGGCCTGGTCATAGATGAGAGTTGAGATCCTAAACTTCGACCTTAGTTTTTCCCTGTCCGTGAAATGAGGTTAAACAGACAGTACTCTCTGAGGGTGTCTGCATTTTTCACCTTAAAGCCTCAAATTCTCATAAGTCATTTATTTGTGAACTAAATCCTATAGAAAAATGTGACTATTCTAAGTGACTAAAGCATGTCATCACCTTTTCTTCTTGATTTTAGCTTCTGCACTTCACAAGTGAGAAAACAAGAAGAAAAGTACTAACTTCCTTTAGGAGTAATAATGTCCAAACTCCCTGAGGTCTTGTTTTTTTTCCAGTACTGGGGATCAAACTCGGCACCTTGCACTTGCCAGGCACATATGGTGCCACTGAGCTACATCCCCAGCCCTCAGTCCTACATCTTTGGGTGCACTGCTGTATGATATTTATAAGTCTCTCAGTCAAACAATATGAACTGGCTTAAGGATTTATCGGTAGTATTTTTGATCAAACATATATTGTAAACTTCCCCAAACAAATTTGTGTGTATTGAGCAACTATGAAATGATGTGTGCTGAGATTATCAACAGTATTTAGTTCTCGAATTAAAAGTTAGGGATCCACCGGGCGTGGTGGCTCACGCCTGTAATCCCAGCACTCGGGAGGCAGAGACAGGAGGATTGCTGAGTTCCAGGCTTGCCTAGACTACATAGTGAGCTCAGAGCCAGCCTGAACTGCAAAGCGAGACCCTGTCTCCAAAAAAAAAAGTTAGGGATCTTCGTGTGGCTGTCCCTCCAAGCTGGGCCTACTGTATGTAAATAGAAGAGACCCCACAGGGGATTTGGCCAGACCCTTGTCTTGAGGCAGATAATCCTAGAATTCAGAGCAACTGAACTTGCTGCACTAAGACACCCCTCGCCCACATAACACATTATTTCCTACATGCTCAAGTACTTGACCTGCAAGGTTTCCAGTCCATATTTATGTAGCAGACTTAAAGCTGTGCTTAATATTTGTAAGGACTAAGTCTATACCTAGTGATTAGGTTATGGTTATTCAGTCAGCAATTCTTTCTTGAATTACTGCTATGTGCTGGGCTGTAGGTGGCATGTGGCCTGTCAGTAAGAGATATCTCGCCAAGGAAATGAATTAACATTGAACAGTGGGACAGACAGGACAAGAGATCTTATTTAATTTCAACTGAAATACAAAAATCAGATTAGTTTGTCCTTACATTGATTAAGTCTGTTATTCTTAACAGATCCAGTAGAAAAGATCTAAATAGCTTTGGTTCTCCTATGCAAGAAAAATACTGCCTAAAGTAAACACTTTCATAACACCACATTAACCTGATAAAAGCACTAGAATTATGGGGTTGGCTCATGTGTCCTGAGATTGGAGCGCTGTACCTGTGATTTTGAAGATGGATTTGTTTTGTTGCCAAAATGTTCCACTGCCCTCAGAATTCAGTGAGTGCTGGTCCTGACCTCGATGGGTTCATGTTCCCTGATAATTGTACACAGCATCGAAGCAGGAGGAACGTAAATTCCAGGAATGCATTTGTGGTTCATCTGTTGCTTGGGGTTAGTCAGACAGCCAGTGTTTTGTAAAGTCAGACTGCAATGAAATTGGGCCCAGGGAGGAGGGAATGAATAGACTTGATAATTGCCACTTGGTCCCCATTAACTCAGCCTATACACTGGTGCCTGGTGACAGTTTCCCCTTCAGCCAATACAGCTGGAGGGACTTTGTGATGTTCACAGGTGTGCAGGCTTTTAGAGAAGATGGAAAACACCCACATCTTTGTTGTTTCAGGGTTTCTTTAAACACAAAGAATACACACTGCCAACTAATAAAATTGGCCAGGTTGTGTGGGCACTGAGAGGCAGTGAACTTTTTCATGAGTTGTCTGTTGTAGAAAATAGTTCTGCTTCCGTTTCTCATGTGTGGGTCGCCAAACAATCAATAATGGATACAAAGCTGCTGCTCAGGGTTCCTTCAGCTCCTGCTCATCTCCTTCGCCTCTCTGGAGTAGAACTGTGGTCCACACGATTGTCTCTGCTGAACTTGTATGCTGCCTCCAACTTCAAGAACACAACTGTGGTTTTTGACACAAATGTGTAATCTGTTTTAATTCCAAATCTGCTACTGAATTTCTCTATGGATCTAGAGGCATATCCCTTAACTTCTCTTTGCATAAGCTTCCCTGCTGCAAAATACACATAGTGAATAACTAAAGGGAGAAGAAACAACATTATGGAAACATTTTTACTATTTAGAAAAGAAGTATTGAATAGCCTGCGAAATAAAAAGTACTGCTAGCTTAGTCAATTTTAGGCCAAAATAGTAAGTGGTAAGTGCAGTATTGGAGATCATAATTGCACCAGAAGTAGAATCCAGACTATAGTTTTTCCTTCATATTTACATCCACATATACATAAATAGAATGGAAATAAGTAGCATTTTTATTTTGTTGATGCAATGCCAGTGCACTAGAATAAGGCAAACAAATCTGGAACATTCTGGGAAGCACGCCCTTAAAGTTAAGATGTGCTCTATGTTTTTGAAAATAAAGTAGAAGAGTCAGAAATTTTGGAGGTCTTAAGAAATTCTTGACTCTCTTGAGTATAAATAAACTTATCTTTTAATGTGTCAGTTTCTAAAGTACAGTCTAAAAAATGAAAATAGGCATTTTCTAATGTCTAAGGTATCATTTGAACAACAATAAAAAATTGAAAATAACATTTTTATTCCGTTATTCAGTATAAAGTGTTTCCCACCATTAGTAGCTGTTGAGAAGTTTTATTTCTTAGAAGTATAAATTTGAATTCATTAAACAAAAAGTGGTATTACAGCTTCACCCTTCATAAGTCAAAAATGCCAGTGTGCAGCCAGGAACAGAGGGTAGGAAATTAACCCTTCGCTTATTAGTCTCTTTGGAAATAGCTTCTGCCTCTTCACTAAGCAGACTATGCCGAGGGTAGCCCCGATGTCTGAGTCAGTTGAGGGGGTGCACCTTGTCTGCCTCAGGTGTCCCAGCATGGTGCCCTCTGCTCTGTCTGCTTCTGCATAGAAGTGGGAGGACTCCCTGTTCTCGGCGGGTGATGGACCTGTGTCACTCAGCCCTGCTGGGACATTTCACATCCCCACAGGCTGCTTGAGTAACATAGGAAACCATTTCTCTCTCTCTCCCTCTCTCCCCCTTTGTCCCTCTGTGTCTCTCCCTCTCCTGCTCTTCCCCTCCCCTCCTCCCTCCCTTCTTCCCTCCCTCTCCTCTCCTTCTTCCCCTCCCTCCATCTCTCGTCGAGTCCAGGGAAATTCAGATAGAGAGAAAAAGGACAATGGCATGTTCTTATTAATGAATCTACCTATCTGGAGCTTAGGAACAGCTGTTGATTTGTAATATTGTGAAAGATGTTTTTCAAAGATGTTTTGAAAAGTGCCACTTACTGCAGTTAGTAGACCATGGGCCGTTTTAGGTCAGCAGATTAGATCATTTAGAGGAATTACTATTAATGGGGTGCAGTTAGCCTGTAGTGGGCCTAGGGATTATAAGACAGCACCAAGGTAGTAAACATAACACTCTAAGCACTTTGTTTTTCAGCTATAATCCATTTGAAACATTCTTAAATATTTCCTAAGAAAACATATCAAAAAGTAATTTCTGTTATATATCATCATTTCCTCCTAAAATCATTTAAGATAAAGGACAGTGTTCTGAACTTCTGTTGTTGTCCCTGAGTACAAGAAATGTCACCCTTTAATATTAAAAATGTAAAATACTGAGATTAACAATATAGCTTTCCCCAACAATCTCCTAAAAATGACCAAAAAGTGTTATTTTGCCTTCCTAGTGTATATTTAATAAGAAATCATAGTTTACTTGCTTCTTCATTTGAAATTCATAAAAGTTCCTAGCCAGGGAGAAAGGCAGTTGTTATTATCTGGAAACTGACCCTTGGAAAATTATTTGACTTGTTCAGGTTCCCCATGAAGGTAACAGTCTCTGCATTCAGGCCAAGGTCTCTGTGGGTCTTCGCACTACTGAAACCCACACGCCTGCCCATCCATGGAGAGCTATGACAGAGAAATAGAAAAAACAGAGTTTTTTCCGTATTCACAGAAGTGTAGGGTTGTTTTTTTTTTGTTTTTTTGGTTTTTTTAGCTATTTAAAAGTAGTATTTATGGGCTGGTGATTTAGCTCAGTGGTTCCAGCGCCTGCCTCGCAAGCGCAAGGTCCTGAGTTCGATCCCGGTAACCCCATATAATGCTGAGCATGGAGACTCACGCCCACCAGCAATCAATGCCACATACCACAGTGCCGGGCGTGGTGGCTCACGCCTGTCATCCCAGCACTCGGGAGGCAGAGACAGGAGGATTGCTGAGTTCGAGGCTTGCCTGGGCTCCATAGTGAGCTCAGGGCCAGCCTGAAATACAAAGCGAGACCCTGTCTAAAAAATTTAAAAAAAAAAAAGTAGTATTTATTTTTTAAAGCAGTGGTAGGTTTATGGAAGTTGAGTGGAGAAATAGAAATTCCCCATGTACCTATTCTCCCAACACATGCATATACTCCCCGCCAGAGAGGGTAACAAAAACATGGGTGCTGTTATACCATTGATACCTCTCCACAGACATATCATTGCCATACAAAATCTAAGATTGTACTATGGTTCACTCTTGATTTTATACATTCTGGGGGTTTGGACAAATGTATGGTGATACATATTTACTGGTATAGTCTCACACAAAGTAGTTGCATCACTCAAAGTACAGAGTATTAAAGGATGTTTAAATCACTGGTAGGTTACTCATGATAAGACCCCTATGTACATGTTATCATTTAAGTTATTTTGTTTCAAGAAGTCACAGGCAAAGCTGAAGCAAGTGAGGCATAGAGCTACCAAGAATTCATGTAAACTGTTAATGGCCTACCTAACCTTCCACTGTTTCCACCATGTTTTCAGCATAGCAGAGTCCTTCTCCCTGTTTCCTCTTCCTGAGTAAATGCACAGTGGAGCGCAGTGGGCTCCATGCAACCTGGGCCCCACTCCTGTCTGCATATTTTCTGAACAGTGCTTGGCCCAGGTTTGCCAGAAAAAGTTGTGTGCTCTTCAGAGGCTCCATTTTTCTCTTCTGTGAAAGAAGGCCTTGGGATATAGCGAGAGGAATACCATTCTGGGGACATCGTAGGCTTCTACAACTTTGAAAAACAAATCTTGTAAGCCTTGGTGCTCTGCCATTGATAATAGTAGTATCATTAGTTGTATTAAAAACCATGGAATTTATTAAATACTTCCTTAGTTGTAGGCGTTGTGCAGTGGGTTCTCATTCGACTCTGGCAAGAGTCCCACCAAGGGTGAATGCTGTTAGGCCTGACTCATTAGCCGTTGCCCTATTAGAGAACCTGAGAACCAGGCTGCTGAGATGAACCCCAGCGTGCATCTACTGACCACAGAGCTCATGCTGTTACTCACTGTGCTGTGCCTGGACTGCGCACTGAGCGGATGGAGCGTCAGTGGGCAGGCCGGCCCCTCAGTCGCACCTCACGGTGCTCATGTAAGGAAAACAGGAGCGCACAGTGCGTTTGCACTCCTTGGCCATTAGAGAAGGTTGGATACTTGGGGGGGCGGGTGGCTCTAAAACTCCGCTGAGGCTGTATGAGAGGCCGTGGAATACACAAATCTAGATTGCCTAGTTGCCGCTGGATCATAAACCATTCATAGGGGCCTTCGCGGTGAGAGCTGAGAGCCCTCGAGGTCCTCAGGGTACTTGAGCCTGACGCGGGTCCCTGAAGGGGATCTGCAGCGCTTGCACACAGGCTTTGCGGTCACTGCCTGACACAGTGTCACGTGCTATGATATAGTGGGCACTTGGCTAGGTGATTGGCATTTGTGTGGGGCCTCAGCCCTGAATTTGTGTGCCCTCCGCCTGAGGGGAGGGAGCGGGTCGGGACAGCCGTGAAGGCTCCAGCCCTGCACATAGGTCTTTGCACGTTTAACAGGTGATGTCTTCAGTCACTGTGTCTTGGGACATTTGGTTCGGGTAATTCTATCACAAAAGGCCTCCGGCATATTCCTGAATTTTAAAATTAAGTCAGGTTTTTAAAAACAGACCTAAGAGAAATAGAAAAGTAAGTTGTTCTTTGTAAAACGAGTGTTTGATGAATATTTTTAATTTCTCAGAGTGATTCTAGCCACAAGGGTGTTAGCCTGCAGAGCTCCCAGAAGTGACCACTATATGTGTGTGGTCGGAAGTCATTGTTCTCAAGAGAGGATCGTTCTTCTCCTGCCTCTGGACTGATAGAAATAATTATAGAATTGGAATTAAAGAGGAATTGTGTTCTTCTACACCCGTTTTACTCAGGAGAGATCCGGAGCCAGTAATGGCAAGTCCAGTGATAACACACAGCCTGCTGCAGCGTGAGCACTGTAGGTTTCCTACTGCTGCGCCGCGCCCGCCATTTCCTCCCCTCCACATACTGAGGGAAAGTACCTAATGAGTCACACAGCATAGGAATTAGTTAACCCTCTATTTTAGCTCCTCTCATGCACAGTTTGGGAACAGGTTAAAGGAACTCTCCCTCCACACTGAACTACAAATTCACTCCATTTGTAGGGGTCAGGCAGTCAGGAGAAACACAGGTATGTCTTATCAAAACATAGATGTAGAGCATGACTTATCATTGTTACAGTAGGCAGCAGATTAAACAAAGGACCAGTCGGCCATATGTGTATCCCAAAAAAGGCTGGAGGAAGAAAGGACTGCTCCTTTCCTTCTGTTCTCAGTTGCCGCTGCCAGGAGCACAGGCTGCCAATGCCCGCCTTGCTCTCCCCTAGGGTGGCAGCTCCAGGTGGTTTCGTAGCACTGCTCCCTCCCTACACTGGAAGCACAGGACTGGGTGCACACCTGAGCTCCTTGGGGGCAAGGTCTTCAGAACTTCATTGGAAGCATTCAACTTTTCTAGGCAAAAAAAAAAGTAGCATTTCTGACATTTCAAAGTAACTCTCTTGGGGCATGAATAATGGTCTAATAGAACATTTTTAAATTTATTATTGCTACCAGCTATTACCACAGTACTTTTTATAATTTGGCATGCAATTTTATGTGATGAATAGAACACAGTAGCAGAAGAACAAAACAAGAAGCTAAAGGACAAAATAATCTAGAAACAGTAAGTTTTGAGATGTACCTGTATTTGAAAGTTGTGTGTCTGCTATTTGCTCAATTTAGATTGAATTGCAAAATTAGAGAACTGAATGTGCTTCTGGGAACTCCTCTGTGCCTGTGAAAACTACTGCCTACATCCATAATTGAATCTGGATGTAAATATATGTTGAACCTGTTTCAAAAGGAAACGTAAATCTAGAGTGTGGCTTGGCAGTAAAGCAAGACTGTTGCTCCTAATGTTCCCAAAATTCAAAACAATTTCGTAGCAATTTAGTAATGAAGATGTAACATTTGCACTTCTGAAGCCAAGACTTCCAATGGTGATACAATTAAGGGCAGTTACTCCAGTAGTTTGTAGCCTTGGTGAGACTGAGTTAATAAATAGCTGTTGGCCTCTATCATTAGCAAAGAAATCTTCATTAAGGTGGAAATGTGTCAAGAGTGCTAAACAGGTTGCCATGGTATTCGTGGGTTTCAGCCTGGACTCCAGCTTTCTCTGAAATTAAAAACACTTTACCTTCACCAAAACGTACTTCCTTTCATATTAGAGCAGGCGAAATGTTAAATAGTGACATAAGTAGGGTTCAGGAACTCAATTGTAAATGTGGAGGAACATCTGGATACTTTAAAGGGAGTATTGCATCTGACAGGTTTTGGGTTTGGTGCTTTATCTGAAGGTTGTTTAATTTATCTGCACCTATCTATCCAGCTGTCCAGGACTCTCGGGCACGTGGGAGAGACACTGTTGTCCTTTAGAGACCCCACCCACCCACAGGGTCAGTTGGCCTGTGGAATTAGGTCTTACTCGTTTTCAGATCCACCACCCAGCAGATACACAAGGTCTGTTGTGAAATGAAATCATAAACTCTGCTTCCCCTCAGGCCAAATCTGTGCAAGAGTTAGACATTTTGAATTGTGACTCTGTCCCTGACCAAGTTGCAGTAGTATCTGAAGGTGGCAGCTTTTTCTCAGCTGGAGTGTGGTGGAGCACAGGAAGGAAGGGTCAGTAGACCTGTGCGGGAACAAGACAGTGTGGTTGTTTTAACTCAGGTATAGAGTCTGACACCATCCCTGGACAGCAGCATTTAGATAGTGAATCTACAAAAGATCTCGGATGAGTTATGGAAAGTTATGTCCAAAATTTTAATGTTAACTATTCAAAAAAAAGGATAACAGTGGCATTTGTGCAGCAGTCTTTCCTGTTCTCCAAGCCAGTGAAGATTTATCTGCTGGGAACAAGTCCAAGATCCTCTTGTTGAAACAGCTTAGTTTCTGGTAGGACCTACTCTCAGCCGTGTCCTCTATGCTTTTCCTCCCTTCCGCGGAGGCCAGGGTGCTCCACAGCAGGGCGACTGGGTTTGCTGTAGTCTATGATGGATTTACTTTCAAGTACAAGCAGAAATATGAGGGTGACAGCAGAGAGAAGGGTAAAGAGGGGCACGGACAGGCACATCATAGGGATGGTAGGGGTGAGGAAGAGGCTGTTCGAGATGTATTATAATCATTAGAGGACTTGTTTGAAATATTATTAAAATAATAGATGACTCAGGTTGATCCTAGGGAAAACAGTGTAAAGAATCTTCTAATCCTCAGCTGTTAGGAAAATTGGGGTAAAGAGGTCATCTATTTATCTTGTGCTCAGGTAGCAGTGATTTCATTGCCTAATGTAGGCGGTGAGTTAATTCTGATACACACACACACACACACACACATATGATGAATGTTTCTTATTAGTAAATAAAAACTATGAACAATTGATGTTTCTGTAATCTAGACCAGGAGTCACAAACCTATAATGTGCTCAGTGCAGCGGGCTGTTTGCATTGAAATGTCTAAAAGGTTTGCCATCGCTAGACCAGTCAAAGGAACCTCATTCCAGTTTTCATGCGTACTTGAATTTATTTTTCTTCTGAAGAAACATGCATTAGGAATTAAATTTAACCATAACATAGCAGCTGGTTGATTCAGATTGTATGGAAAGCATTTATCAAGTTTGCCTAATCTGCTCCATTAATTTGGATCATAATTAATATGTTCTTATCATTAAGAGAAGTTCAGATAGCTAATGGATTCTGCTCTCTTCTTAGGTTTATTTCCATTTACAGAGGACCCAGCCACACTTACAAGGTCCAGAGACTGACAGAATTCACATGCTACTCCTTTCGAATCCAGGCAGCCAGCGAGGCTGGGGAAGGGCCTTTCTCTGAAACCCATACCTTCAGCACAACCAAAAGTGTCCCCCCCACCATCAAAGGTGAGTAGGCACAGACTTTCTGTCATGCTGTCCTGTGGGTCCCAGGAAGCATTGAGACATAAAGTAGGGTGCTCAACTGTAACCTTTAAATACTCTTGATGTCTCTGATACCAATATAAGAGAGTCAAGAGAGAAGTCTGGAAATGGTTAGGCAGTGGGTGTGCAGGGGAAATGAGAGACATTAGAAGAGAGGGCGTAACGACAGTGACTGTTGTCACGTATATCTGAATGCTCCTCACCGTTCATGTAGTAGGGTATTCTCACCCCCATGAGTGACAGATAAAGGAGAGAACAGACCCAAGTGACAGCCCTGGGATCAGCAGGGAAGGTCAAGGCCTAGTGCTGCAGTATTTCTGACAGTTTGCCAAAGGCTTTGAGGCCATCCCTTCCCAGAGTCATTCAAAGAAGAGGTTGGCATCACCTCGGGTGATAAGCACCTGGTGATGAGGAGCTGATGTGGGCAGGTCCTCTGGGCCCAGCAGCTCACAAAGATGCTTTTGGAAAACTGCACCTGTGTCCTTAAGAATTGACCTCCCAATCTGAATGAATGATCCTTTCCTACTCTGCCCCCTTAACGGGATCAGGTACTACAGGAGTCCTGAGATCCCCGCATATCCAGCTCTACTTTCATCTCCAGGAGACTGAACAGAAGCCACTCTGCCTGGCCCTTTGTCCGCTGGGTCTGCTGAGCTCTTGTTCCTGTTTCCAGCTGCAGAGCTGTGCCTGGTTGGCCAGCTGACTTGCAGAGGGAGCAGATAGCAGCAGGTGCTAAAGCTTTCTCATGGTCCAGCCCTGAAGCTGCGCCCCTCACCCAGCCGTCATGGGGCCCTTCTTGTCTTTAGGGCAAGCAGCTCCTGTGACTTGATCCAGCTACTGTTCAAAATGACCCCGAGACTGGTGAAAGGGGGATGAGTGTGACCTGTGGAAAAGGTCCTCTGCGTATTTGGCCCATGGCTCCTGATACAGAGTAGGCCAGCAGCTGCTGTGTGGTATTAGTCAGTTATAGCAGGGTGGGGGCCCTTCAGAGCCAGGCATAGGATCTGGCTGGGCTCCGTCTAGGACTAGTTAACTAGAGGGCCTTTGCCTGCTTCCCTGCCCCATGGGTGGTTTGGCAGCTCCCCTCCCCCACCACATGGCACAGAAGCTAGTAGGATGTCCATGGCATGGGTCACCATAGCAGGAGTTCCCTGACCTTCGGTCCACCTTCACATGTGAGCTCTGACAAAGACACTTCCAGAGCACGCTGTGGTGGTTTCGTTTGCTAATGCCAAGAGAAGGTTGCCATATTTACCATTTACCCACTTGAAAGGTCTTTCTCACACTGAGAGGTGCTAACTTGGCTGCAGCCTGGTTCTGGGTGGGAGATTTGTTTATGGAAACCAGGAGAGCAAATTGATAGCACTTGTATTTCATGGTACTTTTAATTCAAAAGAGTATTTTCCCTGCATTGCCATATGATTGGGTTGATTTTCCTTTCCACATTCAGGAAATGATTGTCCTATTCAAAGGACTATTTAGTGTGATAAGATTCCTTGTTTAGTTTTCTGTAAATTGCTTGGACTTTGGGCCAAGTAATTTCAACATAGGCTTTTTCTGTTTAAGGAAATCGTTGCTTTTATGAAATGATATAATATTATCAGAATTGCAGGTAGAAATAACTGCCTCTAAAGAATTAACTGCACATTGGAAATTAAAATATAGGTGAGCTCAGAGAGAGCAGTTACATATTCTAGTAGAAAAAAATAGAAGATTTTATTTATATAATGTAAGCTATAAGAAAAACCATTTTAAATTAATAATATTTTAAGGCTCTGGGGATGTAGTTAATTTTTAAAGCCTTTCAGTGCTGCTGTTTTGGGGTTGCTCCTCAAACCTTCCTCAGATCTCACCCAGATGTGTCCCAGTCCTCCCGTGTTATCTGCATCATGTTTTACTTCTTTTGGTCAGGTGCCTTGTAGTCGTTTTCTCTTACCTGGGTCGTAACTTGCTTGAAAATAGACTTTTGTTTATCTTTATTTCTGCATCCTCAGAATACTGGGCACAGAGGTTAAACAACAGAAGGTGCTTCAGAGCCGTAGAAAAATAACAAAAATGTAGTCAAGCCAAGCAGTTTTTAATGATAAAGGACCTGCCACAGTGGTTCTTTGAGGGCTGGGCAGGTGAACCTCATCAGGGCAGATGCAGGCACATATGCTCTCCCTGTCCCCCCACCCCCCCAGCAGCACTAGAACAGTTACTGTTAATGTGGTGCTTTGAATTTTGAACTTAGATATGTGGTTTGCATTTCAGCACCTCGAGTAACACAGTTAGAAGGAAATTCATGTGAAATTTTATGGGAGACGGTACCACCAATGAAAGGCGACCCTATTAACTACATTCTACAGGTATTGGTTGGAAGAGAATCCGAGTATAAACAGGTGAGAACCAGTGTGTATGGCAGGTATGTGGTCTGTCAGAGCCAGGCTGGATTCTTGGCCTCTGCCCCAGTCAGAAATGATTCAGTAAGCTACATCTTTCTTAAAACTCCAGTCAAAATGGCCTAATGTATCCATTATACAATTCGTCAGGGTGTACAGTCCCTAATTTACACTGCACTTTTATGTAATGGTACCATTTTTAAGTTTTTAGTTCTCAAGCATAAGCCTGTCTTGCAAAGCATTTTGTATATTTGATATTGGCAGGTTATGTTTGCATGTATCAAACTCTGCCTATAGTCAAACACCAAAATGCCAGTGGTTGTGCTGTTGGGGAGAAGGTGGTCCAACCAAGCTCCTGCACCAAAGAACGATGTCCTGTGTCTCCTTTTTTTGTCGAAGTTACAGTGGAAAAATAGAAGATGACCTTTGGGCCTTGAGGCTCTGTCTTGAGCTCTGGGTCCCCACTTGTCAGCTTGCGGTGTGCCCAGCAGTCACAGGGAGCTGGTGAGGTGCAGGTTCTGAGTTAGGTGATTTGCAGTGGGGACTCAGACTCCTAGCTAGATACTCATGCTTTGTGCTCACAAGCCCATAATTAGAGCAGCAAATCAGTAAATCACATGAAAAGCCTATATGAGAGAGAATGTCATTTAACATATTACACACAGTTTTAAATTTTCATTTAAGCACTTTTCATATCTCTTATTGATTCCCAATTCTCCTTGAGTTACTTGTGGTGAAAGGTTCAGATACCTTGTAAGTTTCCATAATGTTCTTTGGAGTTTAACAACCATTTTGTGAAATTAAAATATACTACCATTTATTTTATTAGAAAGCAGAGGCCCATTCTTCACTTTTAACACTTTGTTTCTATTTAGTTGATAAAGTTGAAGATAAATGTCACCTTCTTCTGAAATGTTATAAAATTTGTGAAAACCTCTTTTTAGAGATTGAGGCTCCAGACACACAAAACAAATAGAAAATAACTTCAGAGTTTTGTTAAATTGCTCATTTATGTTCCTTGTGCAAAAAATGAAAAGAATACTTGTAGATAAAATATGTATTTAAAAAGAAAATGAATCGCTTCTCGGCCTTTTGGCTAAGATCAAGTGTAAAAAGAAAATGGTGGAAATTTTGCTATATTTTAGTATGAAGTGTCAGATAAAATATTGAACTGTCTTAAGCACATTTTGCAAAAGCTTTATCTTAAATCTGACATTTGCCAGTAGTAATTCATATAAGTGAATGATGTCCCCAAAGCTTCCACAGTCTTGTTAAATACAAAGATACCGTGCTTACCTTTCAATTTCCAGTCTTATATACCAGTGATGGTGAACCTTTGAGAGACAAGTGCCCACAATTCCTAATTATCATAAAGTGCCAGCACTACAGTTGAAACTGGATACTGAGATTTTAGTTTTGAAAAAAAACCCACAAAACTCATATATCTTTTGTCTTTGGAAAAAAAAGCCGAAACACATGTGCCATAAGTTTACTACCACTGCTACTACAGTATATTCCATATTGGGGTGAATAATTTCACACTTAAAAGAAACTATGACTAGGTTCAAGGTCTGAGCTCATCCCCAGATAATTCTTACTATTTGATTCAGTTATCTTTAATATCACTAGCACTGCCTCATCCCATGGCAATATGAGAATTATTAAAATATGAGAGCTAGGAAATTTCAAAGCTTACCATTTAGCATTTAACAATAATTCATTTTCCAGTAGGACATTCATTGCATGATACTCATCGTTTTATTTTTAAAACCTTGCATTTCACATATCATGCTTTTCTATCTTGGAAAAATATTCTATTTCTCAAAGGAGTGAGTGGTATTACACAGTGAAAAAGCAGCATTTATGTTTTTGCTGAATATCTGTGAGTGTCAAGATCCATGGATATATAAATGCTAATTTAATAATGTACAGTTGTATATGCCACAGAATCTTTTCCTTGTAAACAGTGACAAATATGTGTTTCTTGGTGAATGCACATGAAAACAAAGAATTTCAGGGCGCACTCAGTAGGGGGCAGTAAGCATTCCTTCTATGTCTGTGGGTTTCCCATGCGTAAGCAAGAAGTGAGTAAGGATTGCGGTACTTCCTGACTCTTTACAACAGTCAGACAGTTGGTACTGGTAGAGGGATGTTCCAGCTGTTTTTTATTGTTGTTTGTTATACCTTCATATTCAAGTAGGCATGAATTTAAGTATGATACTATGAATACTTCCCTGAGTTGTTCTGTACCTGATATTGGGAATGAAGACTAATACTAAGTGTACTGTAAGTAAAATAATTATAGATGGGAATAATGGGCAGTGGCTTTAAATTTGTAGCGGGACAAAGCACATGAAAATGGGGGTGATCACTGCTGCACCTCCACCACATCAGATCAGAGCCAGCAGGCTCTGATAATATGCTGTGTTTGCTTCAATTACAGCTCCAATTAGCTAGGGTCCACTGGTATGTGGGGTTGTGATCCTCTCTTATTTCTCCAAGACTGACACACAGACACTCAGCAAATGTTTCTTGCATACACAGCAGAGGCAGTTTCAAAGTAACAGGGTTATGTATACCAGCAGAAGTGACATGAGTAAACTTCAGCATACCTCAGGTGAAAAACATTACCTATAATTAGAGAGGATACTCTTCCTAAAGCTAACTTTTGCAGACAGGATTTTGCTTGAAGCATTGACTTCAGTTTGCGTTGTTCTGTCTGATTAATTTGTTTGGTTACCATGATGTACAACTTGCAGCAGGTTTTAATAATTCACTTTATTAAAGTGTGATGTCCTTACCTAAAAGTTTAGTCTGCATTAGAAGGTACATATGTATTCATTTGACCTTTGTACCATTTAATAAATGGTCTAAGCACAAGTTTTGTATGAAAGTTTATACTTTTCAGACAGTATTAATTGCAGAGCATTCTTGAAAAGGATGAAAATTGTATGTATGTGTTTTTTTGTATAGACACTTTAATACATATATAAGTAAAGCAGAATTATTTGGCTTCATATCCCAATTCAGACAGCAATAATTTTCACAGCAAATAGTGAATGCAAGCACTGAAAATGAGAAGAGGGTCAGCAAGCTGTAGGAAATTTATTTCCTCACTGCAGTTGGACCCATTGCTCAGCTTTGTTGCATTAAGAAGGAAACCTTTGACTCGCCTCCAAGTGCACTTTTCATGGTACCTCTGTATAAATATGTTTCATCTTGCATAATTTTAGAATACTGAAATGTATACTGATTTTTTCATGGCAGCACCAAAGGTACCATGAGGAAAGAGCTTCTCTTAGCCAAGCTATTTTAAAGTTTTAATCTACAACACATCCAGGAACACTCACCCATTTCAAGAATTTTCAACACAGAAAGAGTGAAGCTGTTACTGTCTTACAGATTAGTTCTTTTAAATTTTTGCATGGATAAAGAGTTCTGAATTCAAAACAAAAAGAAATCACAGTGGAAATCTTCAAAAACCATCGTTTATTTTACTGTTTCATAATTTTTTTTTTTTTTTGAGACAGGGTCTTGCTTTGCTCCAGGCTGGCCCTGAGCTCACTATGTAACCCAGGCAAGCTTTGAACTCAGCAATCCTCCTGCCTCTGCCTCCTGAGTGCTGGGATTACAGGCGTGAGCCACCACGCCCGGCACTCGTCTTGTGTGGTATTAGTTGCTGGTGAGTGTGAGCCACCACACCCAGCATTGTATGTGGTTACTGGGGGATCGAACTCAGGACCTTGCGCTTGGGAAGCAGGCACCGGAACCACTGAGCTAAATCTCCAGCCCAGTTTCATAATTTTTTTAGGTGTATAGGTCCTATCAGTGAAGGCCATGACCCATTGTACCAGACCAACTCCCCCATGCATCTACTTAGAATTTAAAATAGAATGAATGTATGTTCAATTTAATGGATCCCAGGTGTGGGATCCCTGCTTTATGTGCTTTGAAGTACCTGGCATTGTCACTACTCTGAAACTGAAAAGCACTGACCCTGAGAAGCAGTTCAGTAGTTCGGTAACAGCACCCCCTTGCCTGTGCGCTTCGGGTCATCCAGCAGTAAGTCCTGCACAGGGGAGCCTGTAGGCTGGCAGATTCCCTCTGGAGTCAGAGGGTGGCGGAGGACAAGTGGGCCCCCTGGTCATGTGATTGTGGGGAATTATTTGCCAGCTCTCCTACTATAAAAGTAGGGATAATAATCCTCTGATGTTGTTACTGTTGTAAAAATGGTCTGTGTGAGTGATAACAAGGTGCAGTGACATCTCCCTATGCAGTTTTGGGGGAGGAGTGATCTTAGTAAATAGGTACAGGTCAGGCTTGAGCTCCCCGGCCCGCGTCCTTCTCGGTAATCCTTTCTAAAGGCTGTTATTTAAAAGATTTCTACCTCACACGATGTTATTCCAAATTAAGGGTCATGGATCCTTAATTTCAGTTATCTGAGTATTGCTTTACATCCTCCCAGTTGGAATAAACATGTCAAAATTATTTGAAAATACATTGTTCATCAAATCAAAAGCAGAAATAGTCTTTATAAAAAGACTATTGTGTTTATATTCATTTACAGTATTATGATTGGTGACTTCAATAAAGAAAATCTTAAATGGAGCTCTGCCTTTTAAAATTGGGTTGAGGCAGGAGGACAAGTCCATAATGGTGCCCCTGTCAAAATGAATGAAAACGGAGCAATCCAAGGCATGGCCAGCTGGCTGATGTGCAGAGCCACCCAGTCCCATGGAAAGGCGCGGGGGGTGGGGCAGCTCTGTGGCAGGCCGGAAGCCCGGGGAGGTCATGGCAGCGTCAGCTCCTAAGTCTGATGAGGCCACAAGTGCCCCAACACGCTGTAGGCACTAGGTCAATGTCATTAGGTTCTAGTCTGTTGATTTCTCCAAATCCTGTATGGTGTAGGGACCAAGCTCCCATTATGACATGTTTCCTTCCGGAGCATCAGGGGAAGTATAATCAATCCAATAGCAGTGTAGTGATAAATCCTGTAATATGGTCTGATGCTGCCACTTCTTAGACACATCCAACTGTCCAGACCCTGTCCAGGAAAGTGACTGCACATTATCCTATGGTACTTCAGTAGTAACCCCATGAGACTTGCCTTATCTTCGTGAGGGAAGTTACATCTTGGAAGCACGGCACCTTCAAAGCACAGATGTTGCAAAGATGCTGAATTAATTTTTAGTGATTTTTTTTTTTGTTTTGCTTCTCAATGGCATCTGGGACTTTTGGATCCATATTTTTATTTCTAATAGTCATAGATAGATTTACAAGTATAGTTCATTAACATAAATGATTCCATTTAATCATGTAAAATATAAGTGGCTGATCCTACAGTTATCAATTCAGTTTTTTTTTTAATTTAGGGGAGACATTTTATTTCACTTTTAAAGCCCATTACCCTTTCTTCTCTTGAACCTGAAAATCCTTAACGTGTTTCTCTGAAAAGGTCTTTGTTCACCTCCTATTAGACGTGTGGCCTGTGTGAATTTGCTGACACAGGACATTATAATCAGACCAGGGTATAAAGGCTATAAAATGTACATGCTTGATATAACTTTTAATATTGGGAACATCTCAAAAACTATTCACTCATTTTCTTTGAGACCAATCTTAAGCTATTTCAGATGGCTAAAATGAAGACTTTTCATGTAGTTATGTCAGAAAAGAAATAAAATTTCAGTATCTCCTGAGCTGTTATTAAAATAGCCAGGGGAAAGAAACTAGCATTGACCACCTGTCTGCCCTTGAGCAGAATCCTGTGTAAGGCTCTCCAAAATCTCTGTCATTACTCGTAGCAGTTTTGAGAGTTAAGTTTATCACCCCATCGTTACAAGTGAGACTAGTAAGGTTGAGAATAGTTAGTGAGTCTCTCTGGGTCAGACCCAGAGGTCAGCTACAGTCCAGAGGATTCCACATCCCAGCCCCACACACTGGCCTATCTGTCACGGCTCACCAACCACCCTGTAACACATGTGGTTCAGAAAGTCTCCACAGTGGCTGCCTCATTTGCCCTGTTGTTTGTGCCTATGCCAGTGCCACCCTGTCCTCATTACTAATGTTTTGAAGCATGTAAGCTAGCCCCCCCTGCAAAAGCACATTCTTCTTCAGGAGCATCCTTTTATTTCAGGACCTTCAACATATATTTCCTCAATGGTAATACATTTAAAACATCTTCTCAGACTGTAGAACGTTATCATGAGGACTACAGAGCAACAATAAAATGGTGTCAGTCCCATGATAGCTGTGATTACACAAAAGCAAGCCAATTTTCATCAAGTTTTATATGATCAAAATCCTCAGAAAACAAGATATTCAGAACTTTAAATTTCTACCTAAAATCTTAATAAACATTGTAGACTATTCTGAAGTATATTAGAAGTGCCATATTTTCTATCAATACTGAAAACCATTATTGTTATTAATTCCACTTTCTGCAATGATGTCTGTGCATATATGTGTGTGTGGGGGTGTTAATGCTTCATGTACACACTTACCTCATTTCTGACAGTCATCCTCTTTTCGAACAGTATGGGATAAGAATATCTAGTTGAGTATGTGGAGGTTCTAAATGGTTGTGTACTGAGTACCTTCTTTATTAAGCCATTGTACTGGTTACTGTGGAAATAAATAGAACACAATCCCACAATATATGTATCACAGAGGTTAAAAAAAAAAGCAGTGTTAAGACTTGCTTGTCAAAGATGTTAGCTGTCCAAGTAATGAATGGCTAAAATAAAAAATATAAATTAAAACCTAAGTTTTTGAAATTTCCATCCATTAAATATTCTTAGTTCTTTCACAACGTTTTTTGCCTAATTTCAAGAAAAGAAACATTCCTGGGCTGGAGATTTAGCTCAGTGGTTCCAGCACCTGCTTAGCAAGCACAAGGTCCCTGGTTCAATCCCTGGTAACCACATACAACAATACCAAGCGTGGTAACTCATGCCCACGAGCAATCAGTACCACATACCACAGATGCCGGGCTTGGTGGCTCAAGCCTGTAATCCCAGCATTCAGGAGGCAGAGGCAGGAGGATTGCTGAATTCGAGGCTTGCCTGGGTTACATAGTGAGCTCAGGGCCAGCCTGAACTACAAGGTGAGACCCTGTCTCAAAAAAAATAAAAAAAGAAAAGAAACATTCCTTTGCTTTCTAAATATATTTTTCAGAGCTCTTCATTGTAAGAACTCAGAGTTGAAATTTTCCATCAAAGTTAATATACAAAGCCTCCACTTAAGATTTTCTGAATTGAGTTTCTGGGAAATTAAAGACTATAAAATTAAATACTTTCTGGCCAACTTTCTTAGAAGGACATAGCTATGCAAATTCTGAAAACTGTAGAAACCATTTAAATTGAAATGTCACTTGTATTCATTTTCCAAAGGTCTTCTAAAACACCTGCAGGAACAGGTTATTCCAATGGAGTCGTCACTTGGTGACAGAAATTAGGGGGCCACATTGCACAAACACTGCCTGTGCCTTTGGCTGGGGCAGACTCCGTCTGTGCCTAACATCGGAAAGAAAAGGCAGTGCTTCCTTACAAGGGCCGGTGGGACCCAGGCAGAGGTGGTGTAGAAGGTCTGTAGTGGAGACAACATGGAAGACAGTGAGGCCGTGTGGGAAGACAAGCAGAGGCCAAGAGCCCGGAAATAGTGTCACCATATCCTCTTTAGATGGACCCTGATGGAGTGTTGGTAAAACGTGTCACTGCCCACAGCACAGGTACAGACAGTGGGGCAGTTTCTGTGGTGAGCATCTCTGTTTGAGGTAGAAATGGACCCTCACCTGGGATCCAGCCCTGTCCTTATTTGCTATGAGATTGCAGGAAATTGCCATCCCCCTTGAACCTGTTTATTCCAATGAGTCATCATTTGGTGACAGACATTAGGGGGCCACATCACACAAACACTGCCTGTGTCTCAAATGGAAGTAATGATATTCACCTGACGGTGTCATGAGAAGGATTAAAATCAAGGGAGTTGATTCACCTCCAGAACATATTCTTCACTAAACACTTGTCACATACACTTTCTCATTTGGTCTGCAGTGCCCCCCAGGTGTTACTCACAGGTGCTGTTACTGTCCCATGTGACAGTGGGGAAGACAAGGCTTGCCACTGTTCCCTGCTGTGGTCACAGACCAGGTAAATGGCAGAGCAAGGACTTTGTCTGGGAACTCCTCTTCAGTTCCTTTGGGAGCCAGCCCAGAGGCCTCACTAGAGTAGACCCGGTTCCCATGAGCAAGAACTGTAACCCCTATGGTCCTTTAGTGAGTGGAAATAAACAATTCAAGAAGTGTGGCACTAAAGGATTCAATGAGAAACTTGCCTCAGAAAATGTTGCCACTACTTGGGAATCACAGGTAGTGAAACCAAGACCCAGTGGCACATGTAGAGGGTCCTGCTTTATCAAAATAATATATTGAACCCAGAAGTAATAAGCTACTTGGCTTTAAAACAGCTTCCTAGATAAAATTTTTCTTAGAACATACCAATTTGAGCGTTTTAAGTTTATAGAGTTGATCTAAATTAGGAAGTATAGAACATTAACAATTAAAATATCTGCTTTAAAGAAAAATGCATTGTTTTCCTGATACCTCCTACACATTGGAAAATAGGCTGTTCAGAAAGGTACTGGATAGCCTTAGGAGGAACAGGTTGTGTGTAGGTGGGAGCCATCACCATGACAACTAGCTCATCTGGAAACATTCTTTTAGAGTCATCATTGGAACTGTGAGTGGCAAGGAAGGAATGGTTTCCCAGTGCCACAAAGGGCTCTCTTAGAGCTCTTTCTTGTTGCTCTGGCTCAGTTCTGTTTGTAACTTGAGTTGCTAAGGCTCATGCCACAGTTCATAAAGAAACAGGTTACTTGACAGGAAGAATGTGCTTGTAATCTTTTTTTTTTTTTTTTTTGCTTTTGAGACAGGGTCTCGCTTTGTAGTTCAGGCTGGCCCTGAGCTCACTATGGTGCCCAGGCAAGCCGCCGCGAACTCAGCAATCCTCCTGTCTCTGCCTCCCAAGTGCTGGGATGACAGGCGTGAGCCACCATGCCCGGCATTGTGGTATGCAGTGTTGATTGTTGGTGGACGTGTCTCCACGCCCAGCATTATATGTGTTTACCGGGGATCGAACTCAGGACCTTGCGCTTGCGAGTCAGGCACTGGAACCACTGAGCTAACCCTCTGGCCCAGTGTGCTTGTAGTCTTACAAAGGGGAGTACCAAAGCAGAAATAAACCTGGAAAAGTAAAAGCCTACAGGACTTAGTCTTCTGGTGCTTAGTCACTCAACAAAAATATATTAATTAAGGCAAAGTTTGCTTGTAAGGTTTGAAAATACAGGAGAACAATCAGAAAAAGCTGAATATTGTAAGTCAGGTCCCTTTTCTAACCCTGAAGATCCTTTTGCACTCTTTCAGTTTGTCCATCGCTCTGTGCATGGCCAAGATGTTTGTGTCCCCAAAGGAATGTCCATTGGTAGGAGTTTTGCATACAACTCAGGCATTAGAAACATGTTAGAGATATTTGAGGTCCTCACCAACTCTGAATGGCAATGAGTTTATTGGGATTATTCTTTCATTTCTAGAGGATTTGTAGTAAGTTTGAGCAAAAGGTTTTAAGAGTATGTTTGGAGTTGTTTTGAAATTCTAATTAGTAATAGTAATAGCTGATAATTTATTATGCAACTTTCTTCCACATCAGACAAAATCAGACAGTTAATTTACTTCTTTTTTTATTCATTTGCCTGTTCCCTGCCTGCTTTGGTTTAATTACAGGTAACTTTTAATTACAGGTCTCTAATCACTGAATCTCATATAAGCTATAAATTTTTATGTGGTTATCATTTCCTCTCAGTTTCCTAACGGCCATTTTTGCTGTGATGGGAGAACTTTGTAAGGCCCCCTTCCTCCAGCTCTTCAAAAATACTATTAGCTCACTCAGTACAAAAGGTGATAATTTTAAGCAAACTGGTACTTTTCATGTCCCTGATACAATAAATCACTTTCTGATTATTTGAGAGTTACCAAGAAGAAAAAAATCCCAGATCCTTGCAAGAAACCAACATGGTCATACAATACATGAAATACTCAAGATAGATGGCTGCATTATTTAAATATTAACTTGTGATAAATTACATCACATCAGAAAATTAATCAAGAAAACCATTAATTGAGCTACAAAACTGGGAGAAAATATTTCAATATACGTATTTGCCTAAGAATTTAAATCTAAACCACACAAACAATCTCTCATCAGTTAATAAAGTTAAACATTAAAAATGTGTAGCAGGGGCCGGAGATTTAGCTCAGTGGTTTCGGTGCCTGCTTTGCAAGCACAAAGTCCTGAGTAAGATCCCCAATAACCACATACAACAATGCTGGGTGTGGTGACTCATGCCCACCAGCAATCAGTACCACACACCATAGCCCCAAGCGTGTTAACTCATGCCTGTAATCCCAGCACTTGGGAGGCAGAGGCAGGAGGATTGCTGAGTTCAAGGCTTGCCTGAGCTACATAGTGAGCTCAGGGCCAGCCTGAACTACAAAGCGAGACCCTGTCTCAAAAAAAAAAAAGAGCAGCAACCTTGTCCATCTCTGCACACAAGACAAATTATATAAATGACCAGTGAGCACATGAGAAGATAAACAGTGTCACTGGTATGAGGTATGTTTTACACACGTTAGAGTAACTGAAATAGACTCATAATAACAAAGGCTGGTGAGGAGGGGACAACTCAGAGTGTCATAGTTGGCTGGTGGGAGTGCGAAGTGATAGTCTTTTGGGAAGACTGTTTTTCATGAAGTTAATGACCCAGCATTTCTAGTCCTATGTAATTTGCCCAATAAAACTGAAAACTTTAGTCCACAAAGATTTTTATAAAAATATACATAGCAGGGCCGGAGGGTTAGCTCAGTGGTTCCGGCGCCTGCCTCACAAGCGCAAGGTCCTGAGTTTGATCCCCGGTAACCGCATAGAATGCTGGGTGTGGAGACACGCCCACCAACGATCAACACCACATACCACAATGCCGGGCGTGGTGGCTCATGCCTGTAATCCCAGCACTCGGGAGGCAGAGACAGGAGGATTGCTGAGTTTGTGGCGGCTTGCCTGGGCACCATAG